>JAUTXW010004250.1:217500-367500 GCA_030620095.1 Kuschelorhynchus macadamiae
TATATATAATGGCGTTTTTTTTCGTAATTCTCCATATGATACGGATTTTCTCGAAAAAATCAAACGGTATAATGACTTTTTTATCATAATTAAATTTAAGGTTATGCTGCTGTTGCTTTGGTTGTGGGCTTCGCGTGTAGCATTTACCCATCAATCTTATTTTCTTAGTCTTCAGGACCGCCTAATAAAAGGCTTCTGACATGAGCCATAGTCCATATACATATATCTTTTTCTTTTTATGTTTATTACGACATGTGTATTTTGCCGATTTTGTAAATTTTACTATGAGGGAGTTAGTTATACACAGATAGCACAACACAGGAAGTGACTTTTCTCGCTCCCGGGCAACGGGGGAGCATTACACACCCAGAAATGTTGCCTCGGAATAAGAACCCTAAAATTGTAAAGGTTAGGAGGAATTGTAGATATAACTATTTAGGGAATTCATTGATTTATTGCTAAAGATTGATTTTGTTATGTGAGAGGTATTTCATAATAATTTGAATGATTTTTTCATTAAAGTTAGCCAAAATTGTTTTAACAGATATGGGACCTGATATTAATTCTTTTTTTAGTTCCAGGTATAGGTCTTGGTCTAGAATCGGACAATTAAATAGAATATGTCCTAAGTCTGCAATGCCTGTATTACATTCGCAATATGGATTATTAATTAGCTCTATTTTATATAGATGAGATGGGAAGAGGGCATGCCCTGTTCGCATTCTTATGATGGTAGTTATGTGTCTTCTGCTTCTATATGTTATATTTTTGTACCATGGGGTTTTAGGGAATACTTCTTGAATTGAGGCGTACCAACTACCTTTACTCCGAGTTGTTTCCTTCCATGTATGTTTCCATTGGTCTTGAATTTGTTGCTTCATCAGGGGCATGAATTCATTTTTATCTAATTTGATGTCTAGGGGGACGTTAAGTACTCTTCCTACATTTGCTAATTTATCTGCCACTTCATTTCCCAGTATTCCCGCGTGTCCAGGTATCCAAGATATTCGGATATCGAAATGAGAGGAGTTAGCATCTAAGATCATTTGTTTGGTATAAAATGAAATGTGGTCTAGTTTTGGTGTAATTTCGGTTTGGTTTATTTTTTCGATTGCACTTTTTGAGTGAAAATTACAGCCTTTTTCAAGTATTTCTCGATACAGAACACGAGTGCTCTATCGCAACAATCTCAGCTGAACAAATCTGCATGTCTGCAGGTAGTCTTTGCGAGAATTTGAATTTTTTTGATGGGCAATACACTCCATATCCCACAGTGTTTGTGTTCAAGCCTTCTGATGCATCTGTGTATATCCAAGTATAAGCACCAGCCCTTCTATTTGCTTTCTCGATGAAAAGCTTATTATTTATGCTATCATGTTTATGTAATTCCAAGTCAATGGTTTTAATTGTTTGAAATTGTGTTTGAAAATCAAATTTATAACAGGGTAAAGTATCATGTGTTTCTAAAAGGTTTTTTAGGTATTCTAGATCCCTGTAAGCCTGTACTAAATAAGGCTTTTCTTTATTTCGCCAGTATTTATTGTTTTCGTTGAATATACTGGTTGATAGTTTTTGTATATTTTTGATTACGGGGTTATCATTTAGAGCCATATTTTTTAGGATACATTTTTGGGCCAACATTTTTCTTCTAGTTTCTAAGGACATCTCACTACATTCTGCTAACAAAGTGTTGGTAGGGGAAGATTTCATGCACCTAGTAATTACTCTTAAGGCTTCGTATTGGAGCTCCCATTTTTCCAGGAGTTTTTTAGAGATAGGTTTTATAAGTTGTCCCGCATATTCCGTGTGGAATCTGACTGTTCCTTTGTAAATGTGTGTTAAGGTAAGAGGATCTGCTCCCCACCAACTACTAACTGCTCTCATAGCACTAATTCCCTTTTTTGCTTTAATGTATATGTCAGATATGTATTTGTCCCACTTAAGATTATTGTTGATATTTACACCTAAATATTTTGTTTCTTTAATCCAGGGGATGATGATATTGGCATACCTAATTGGATCTAGTTGTGCAGGGCTTCGTCCTGGTCTAATGAGAATGGCTTTAGATTTTTGAGGGGACAGTGACATGTTATGGTCTTTACCTGTCTTCATTATAACTAGGTCATCTGCATATTGTACTATGTGAATCTGGTTGGGGATTATATTATGTAGGTCCAGTGTATTATATTAAATAAGAGTGGGCTTAGGGGGATCCTTGAGTAAGCCCCATGGAGGACTGTTTAGGACCATGAAGTTTGTTGTTTTTATCCTTAATATATATTTGTCTAAGGTATTGAAGGTTATATATTAGATTAGAAAGCGAGGTTGATATTCCCAAGTGTCTTAATTTTTTATATATTAGATTCAGGTTTACATTATCGTAAGCTGCTGAGATGTCTATGAATACAGCTAGAGATACTTCGTTTTTAGAGAATCCGCATTGGGCTTGTGAAATTACATATACAAGACAATCTAAGCATCCTTTGCCTAATCTGAAGCCAAACTGCAATATTTTTCGGTTTTCCAATTGCCATTCTACTCGGTTTTTTATCATTACCTCTAGTGTTTTTGCAATACAAGAATTGAGAGCTATAGGTCTGTAGCTAGCAGCTAGGTTTTTATCCTTGTCGGGTTTCAGTATTGGGTGAATTAAAGTATTTTTCCAGTCCGATTGGACCTCCCCACTTTCCATACCCTTATTAATATTTTTAGTAGTGTTTGTATTCCTATGGCCGGCAGATGTTTTAGCATGGAGTAGGACACTTCGTCCAGTCCAGTGGCAGAATCTTTTCTATGATTTAGGGTGCTCAGTAATTCTTCCTCAGTGAAATAATAGTCTAAATGTTCCACTGGTTGTTCCGTGGTGAAATTAGGGTCTATTTGGCAAATAGATAAGTTATCTAAAATTTCATTAGCTACCTGGTCTTGTGGGAGTTTTGAACTATATGGCGATTTGGTATTAGAAAATTTTTTGATGGATCTCCATACGGTCTTTAATGGAGAAAGTCTATTAAGAGATGCACAGAAATTATGAAAGGAGATTCTCTTTTTTTGCTGTAGGAATCTTCTGGATTCCGCTATGACTTTTTTAACTTGTAAATATCTGTCCAAGGTAGGGTTGAATTTGTAGCTATTTATAAAGAACGTTCTACGATTTAGGGTATCTGAACATTCCTCGTCACACCAAGGGGTTGGAGAAAGGGTTTTTTTATTAATTTTATATTTACTTCTGGGTATGGACTCCTCCGCTGCAGAATTTATGATATTTAAAAATCCATGATAGTTTACATGCTCTCTTTCAGTTAGTGACAATAATACCTTTTCCGTGTAGTCACTCCATTTCGCTTTTTTAAATCATCAATTAATCTTCTCCACTGATTGTTATCCAGTGGAACATTTGGGGGTATATACATGTTAGCCAGGTACATATTTAGTTTATATATTTTTATGAGCTGAATCTGTATGTTTTCATGTAAGTACAAAGTATCGATTTCATATTCGGAAATATCTAGGTCATCCCTAATGAAAAGGGCAATTCCCCCCTTCCCATCTGGGCGGTCCTGTCTCACGGAGATATATATTTAGGGAAATTCACAGTAATATTTGGATTAATCCAGGTTTCACATAGTGCAATGATATCAGGGGAGATATCTTTTATGAGTATCTGAAGGTTAATTCTATTTGCACTTAAACTTCTTATATTCCATTGAAGGATTGAGAGATTATGACTTTGTGTCATATCAATAGAATGAGCCTGCTGGCTCCCACAAGTCTCCTTGTGTTACCTTACTAGTAATTAATGACTCTATATACTTGCAAACTAGTTGTCTTTGAGACTCTGTTAATTTTAGAATACTGGGTGGGAAGCCCATATATTCTAGGGCATATCTAATGTTTTTGGAATTTCCCAAATATTTTTCTGCTGAGGAATTGTCTCCATTATTGTCGGGGATGTCTGGTACTATTGAAGACAAGGGGCTTATAGCAATTGGAGTGGATTGTATTCTGGCTGGGGAGGGAGAGGCAGGCCTGATGTTCAGTCCTGCTATAACCTGATTGGGGGGAGGGCGTTCTTGCTTTAGCTCTTTTATTCGATACGACTCTGTTAAATGAAGGAATTGACTCATTGTTATATATGTCTTGAGTTAATTGTGTGATATTTCGTGTGGAACGGGTAAAGTGTTGGATATCTTTATCTTTTAATTGTAGGGGTGGAAAATCATTTTGTTGTCTGATAAGTGGGCCTTTCTTTATTTTTGGGACTAGCATGTCGGCTTCGTGGAAGAAAATTGAATTTAGAGACATGTACAAACGAATTTGTTGTTGTCGGATGAATTCAGGGCAGTTTTTGTCCGTGGACTTATGATTTGAGCTATTGCAATGATAACAACGCTTTATAGCGGTGCACGATTCCTCATGCACATTAGCACAATTAGGGCATTTCTGTTTGCTCCTGCATTGACTTTTAACATGTCCAAATAAAAAACAATTGTAACACTGGGTGACTCTCATGATGTAAGGCTCTACTCTCATCTCAAGACCGTAAATAAATATGGACCGAGGGAGTATTTTTTATCCCTCAAAAGTATATAAACACGTGCCTGTTTCAACATATTCTACCTTATCGTCTACTTTACTTTTCTATTAAATCTCTTAACCTCTAAAATCTCAAAATTGCATTGAGAATTATTTACAGTTCCTCGGGAGAGAGTTTTTTATATATACCTCTAATAATACCTTGACAAGTGACATTTACATTAGGTATGAATATTTCATATCCTTTTTCTAATAAATATTTATCTTCTAAAAATTCATTTGCTGTCTCAGATGTGTCGAATTCAATTACTATTTTATTTTTCCCTTTTCTTTCTTTTTATGAGGGATATTAATGTTACGTAAATCTTTGGCTATCGCCATGGGATGAAAATTCCCGATGTTTTGCCCCTGTTTTCCTTATATAGTGACTGTAAAAAAGACCTAAGCTATTTAGTTTATATTTATTGACTCTTTTGGTTTTATTATTAGTTTGTCCTTTTTCTTGCGAAGGTTCTTGACCATCCATTTCATCATCGGAGTTAATACTACTAGGTAGCTAGGGGGGTCCGTTGGACCCCCCTGGCTTATCCCCCATTTTGGCTAACTTTAACTTAGCTTTGGAATTTTATGCCTCTTTTAAACTAAAATTTTTTGAATATATAGTTATAGCTACTTATTATTATTTTTTAACAATTATTCTACTAGGATAGATGGGTAATACTCACAAAGGATTGGGTTAGTAGGTGAATTTCTTTGAAATACCGCTTTTACAACCACGCTGCTTGATAGCTGGGTCGGAAAAAAAATTAAGGTTATAAAAGGTATCGAATAGTGAAATAAACAATCCAGGTCCGTATTTAAATTAAAAAAGTTGCGATGGTCGCCCGAATCCGAAACGTCGGATTGAGAAACTAACCTCACCCATTTGTAGAGAAAAAGTGACAATAATAAAGTGAAAATTAGTTTCAGCTGTCATTTCAACTAAGCTTACAATTTTAGAAAAACTAAAAATAAAACAAAAAATAAATTTTATAGTTTTTCTAAAATTGTAGGCTTAGTTGGAATGACAGATGAAATAATTTTCACATCATCATTGTCACTTTTTCTCCTCTACAAACTGATGAGGTCAGTTTTGCAATCTGAGGTTTCGGATTCGGGTGACTATCATCAACTTTTTTAATTTAAATATGGACCTACATTTTTTATTTCACTATTCAATATCTTTTATAGCCTTAAATTAAATTATGACAAAAAAGTCATACCATTTGATTTTTTTGAGAAAATCCGTATTATTTGAAGACTTAGGAAAAAACGCCGTCTAGTGACCACTAATACAATCATTATCACACAGTTAATAGCTCTACGTGAAGAGCACAAAACACGTTTTTTTTCTGACGCCAAGTTCAAAGTAATCGGTTCATCCAAAACAGAAATATAAACGTTTCAAAGAAAAAAAGTTTGACCTTCCCCACCACTTTATTATTGAAAATAGAAAAAAAAAGATAGATAACAAAAAGTTGCATAATTGACTAAAGAATGCAATGTTTATATTTTCGACAAACCTTAATTACAAAAATTCAAGAGAAAATCGGCATTTTTATTTTTAATTTGCTGTTAAACCCCCTACCGGCAATTTTTCGAACTTGAGAATAACTTCCAGTAATTTCTCTTAACCGAGTTACCTACAAATATTTTTTCCCATAATTGTGTGATCAGCGGTTACCGACTTACGGCCGGAGACCATTCTTAGTGGATCACCCTGTATATATATATATATATATATATATATATATATATATATATATATATATATATATATATATATATATATATATATATATATATATATATATATATATATATATATATATATATATATATATATATATATATATATATATATATATATATATATATATATATATATATATGTGTTATATATATATATATATGTACATCTGTTCACTGCTGTCGTTCTCTATTCGGACGCATAATAATGAATTGGTTAGAAACATACAAATTAACTTTGAATATGAACGAGATTAATTATACAGTATTTTCACTAAGGGCAGCTAATAGACCCAATTTTTCACAAATAGCACTTGAAAATAATATAATAAATGAAGTATCACAAATCAAATATTTAGGACTTTTTGATCAGCACCTAAAAGAGCACGCACATATAGACTATTTAGCTAATAGAGTTAGAGAGTTAGTATATAAGTTTTTCCTAATATCCATATTTTTAAATTCTAAGAAATTAGTTACAATGTATAAATAATTTATAGAAACATTAATTTAAAGTATAATATATTAGTATGGGGTGATCTAAATGCTTTATACAAACGAAATATAGTACAGAAATACATATTAAAAGTAATTTATAAGAAACCTAGACTGTGCCCAGCTGAACTTCTATTTACAGAACAAACGTGTAATATTAGAATAATATACATTAAAACAATTTGTATGTACATACACTTTTCATGAACCTTTAAAGAATAATTTGGATCATATATATAACACTAGAAATAAGCCCAACAAAAAATCTTATCATTCCATCAAATTTAAAAAATATTAACCTGAAGTACTTTACCTATCTGGCTTCCAAAACATATTTTACTTCCAAATACAGTTAGGGAAATTAAAATTTAAGAAGACATGTGCCACATATATTTACAAACTTTATGAAATATTTGAACCTTTGTTTGTTGTTGAAACAAGAAAAGAAGTTATTCTATTATATAACATTATATATTACTGTACATTACAAATGTTTATAAATAAATATATATGCTGCTATAATATTTATTTATTTTAATAATATAAATTTAAATTACATTCTTTGGTAGTATTTACTGCTGCAGATTACAAAGAAACCTACAATTAATGTACTACGCATACTGCGACATCATAGAACACTTATTGGTAGCACACTAGATTAATAAAAATCGGTGTGTGCTACGATATTTTCTTTTTATGGGGCAATATACAGTATGTCCCAGATTCTCTTCTCTATATAGGGATCTCGGCTCCTATTATACCCACAGTAAAGGTTAAATGGGAAAATTTTTAGAGGAAACTTAGCACATTCAATATCCGGCTTTAGATTTACGATCGGTCAATTGGTTTTGAAAATATCGGCGAAAAACCGAAAATGGCGGATTTGGTGTTTCGCCAGTAAATCCAAAATGGTAAATTTGATAGCTTACAAAATGTGACATTATTCGGACACGTTTTTAAGACGAATAAGATTGTACGAAATGTCTCTATCCTCTTTTGTTATTCCGCAACCCTCAACTTTCATTTTTCTTAAGGCCGCCATATTGGATTTTTCAATTTTTGGATAGAGTGTAAAATTTCCAGTCTAGTGATGTTTCACAAGTGCATAAAATAAAAGATTTGAGTATCATCGAAATATCACACTGCGTAAAGTTAGATCTCATTTTTTTCTAAGCCATAATTTATTTGTAACCAAAGTGGGCTTTGACTTTGACGTTAAATAATTCAAAGTATCAAAGTTGTATTTTAGTAAGTAGTGCGCTTTTCTCTCAATAAAATTATAAATCTGACACACAAATTGTCGAGACCTGTTGAAAACGACCGGTATTCTCTATCCAAATAAAGAAAAGTTTGACATGATAGCGTTGTACTTGCAGCACACAGAAACGCCGACACTACCTCAGCAAGGTATTTGGAGATGTACCCCGAACGACGGCAGCCTCATAAAACCCGATTCAGAAAAATCGTAGTTAATTTAATTAACCATGGATTCTTCGAACAACCTAAAAGCGGATACAATATTGACAATGAAAATCGCGACAGAAATATTTTACAAGCTATCAACGAAAACCCTAGTGCATTGGTAGTAAGAATTATAGAACAAGAAACGTATGTGTCAAAATCAACGGTACAGAGAGTGTTAAAGAAGAATAAGTACCATCCATATAAACTCATAATAGTTCAAGGACATAAGGAAAGTTTCCTTCAGTCTTCTGTGAGTGGTATACTAGGAAGTGTAACGAAAATCCCGATTTTGTAAATCATGTCTTATGGTCCGATGACAGTAGGTTTACAAACTGTTTTTAATAGGATAAATCATCCTTGGGCTGTGGAAAATCCTCACGAAGTGGCAGAGAGACGTCTACAGACCAGATTTGGAAGTAACGTTTGGTGTGGGGTCATTGGTAATTTAACCTAACTTACCTTTTTTAATTGGGCACCTATTTATAAATTATTAATTATTTCAGGTAAATCGACTTATAGGACCATTTTTGTTTGACTACAACCTAAATGGACAGATATACCTAGAACTTTTACAAAACCAGGTTGTACCGGCTATACGAGCTACTCTAATGGAAGGTGAGTTTAGAAGAACGTGGTTTCAACAGGATGGATGTGTTCACAACACCATTCAAGTAAAGAATTTCTTAAGAGAGCAGTTTGACGAAAGATTTATTTCCTTAAATAGTCCAATATCTTGGCCTCCTCGATCCCCTGACCATTCGCCCTTGGATTTCTACATCCGGGATCACACAAAGAATGGAGTTTTGAACAGAATATTAACGGAAATACATTTAATTTATTTAACAAGATATTGTTTGGCCTTTGTGGTTTTTTTTTTTTTTTTGAATAACGATTATTAACCCTCTTTGTTTATTCTATTATCAGATAGAGCGCCATAAAGATGAATACAGATATAACCTATTTTTTCCTCTATCTTTTTGATATTTGTATTCCTTTATTTAGGGCGATGGGGTCGTTACGTGGAAGAGTGATTAACTTGATTATATTTTATGTTATTTCTGTAATAATAAAGACATTTATTATTATTATTCTCCATAAGTATTAAAATGCAATGTGAAAACAGTTTTCATATTGCATAATAGCTATGGTTTTTATTCTCTGAAACCACTATCATTTCTTTAACTTGAACAATAACATAATAAAAATCGACAATAAAGACTAAAAAATTTAATCAACAATACTTGGTAATTCTGATATAAAAATAATAGGAAATTGAACGATATGATAAAGCTATCGGTAAGTGAATTTATGAGTCTATAAATACACGGAGGTATAAACCTTGGAAATCTGCATATGCAGCAAATTTCAGCAAACAACAGAAACCTTATAATTTCCTATTTGATATTTCAAATTAAATTATTTGATTTTGTTGGGTAAACTAAGCAATATACACAGACAGATGTTTATTTTTTATAAACAACTGATACACACACACACACACATATATATATATATATATATATATATATATATATATATATATATATATATATATAGGTGGCCATAGAAACTCCTCAACTAAACAAGATAGGCCCCTTCGTGTATGGTCTCATTTGATTTTGAATAAAATTTAATATGAAACAGATGAATATGCACAAGTGGAGATATCAAGACAGATAATTAAAAAAATTCTAATGCCAAAAATTACAAAAATAAAATGCACGGAAAAATTATTTTTTAAAACAAGCTTTTATTTATAACTTTTGCACTAAAAAATTATATTTAGCATATGAAGTTAAATAGTAAAGCTACAGAAGAAACCCACCCCCAATGATCAAAGGCACACGCAGAACATACCTAATATAACATAAAACGCAGAACTTTTAAAAATGTGAATATTTTCTTAAAACTTTTTGCATTAACAACAACATTTAATTTTAAACCATAATAAAATAAACCAAAACTTTATCCAAAGACTAGTAGACGTGGTTTGAAAGGCTTAATTTCAAATTGAGGTTTTGAGAAAGTCCGCTTTTAAAATCATGATTAATATTTTATTTATCCACATAAATACCTTTTGTGTGAACATGTACAGTATGTTAATGATTTCAAGATACTGGATGTGTAGGTAACAAACAAGATTGAGCGTTAGGCTACATAGAAATGTTCTTCAGGTCCTTTAAGTTTGTCAGCTTGTTTATTATTATTTTTTTAAGTTAATTAACATAGTAACAAACAAGTGAAGTTAAATAAAAACTTTTAAAAATAGCACGTTTTACATATCTTCACGTTTTAGCGTCCCTAGATGTCAATAAACATGTTTTCTTAATTCCGTCGGTCTGTTAGTTTGCAGAATAGTAAAACTACTTACCGGATGGACTTATTTATTTATTTGTGTATGGTATCAACAGAAGTCAAGCCAATTACAGATACCTTATAATATATATAAAATATTTAATTTATCAATTAAATTACAGTTAAGCCTGAACCTGTGTAGCAAAAAGTTTCTGTTCTATAATATCAATAAATCTACTTATATTGTCTAGATCTAAGTCATTAACATAAATCTTATAATAATTACACAGCCTAAAAACAGGCGAATTCTTGTAGATGTTAATTCTTGGGAAGTCCAAATAAAACAAAACATTATGCCTTACACCAGATCTATTAATTAGAAATGGAAGTTGTGACAGTATATCAGGACAATCAATTCTATTAGTTAGTATTTTAAACATATATATAAGGAACATTTGTTTTTATATGTCTATTTTCAAGGGACATTCTATAGATGTAATAAATTAAAATGATTATAACCTTGTTCAGGATAATAACCAAATCTCTTTAAAAACATATATTTTAAAAATTTTCTCTGTATACATTCAACACTTTTAATCCAAACATCATATTGTGGTGAACCAATCAAACTTCCATATTCTAATTTGGGCAGTACAAGGCTATCGAACAAGTGCAAACAGACATCTATACTAAAGGATGTTGTCGATCTGATGATGAATCCATGACCCTATGAGCTTCATTAATTTTATTTATTATACGCTCAGTAAAGTTTAAATTTCTTTTATGTATCCTTACTGAGAGTATTGAGAGTATGAAATTTATATTTTTTGTGGATTTTTGGCAAAATTAATGGTTTCATTTTACCTTTTTATTGTAAAAACCTGCTATATCTAAGTTTTGGTAGAATGCCAGTCTTATAGTTGTTAAAAAAAATTGTTATAACAAAAAACATTGGAGTTTCTAAGGCAGATTGAGTAATGAAAAGGGCAAATTATTACCTACCTAAAAGTTATTTTGCACCCTTTGTAAATTTATTTTTTTACCAACGTGTAATAAAGTTCACTTAATTAGCACAAAATTAAGATAAATAATAACAAACATTTTCGAGAATAATTCAAAATATCTGGCTTTATTTTACTTTGTTTTCACAATATTTTATTTTTCTTAATATTTCCAATAATTTTTTGTAAGCATACATACGTTTCAAGTATCGGAAAATACAGTAATATATCTAATAGTTGGTTTCACGCGAAATTAGTAACTTAGCCAAAACTTAATAAAATAAATTGTAAACAAACTAATTTTATTTGAACTTAAATGGGTTTAAAGGCAAATTTAAATTAATGGTAAATATGCAAATTAAAGATTTACTGTGATTTTTTGTACTGCCAGTGTTTGTGTTGATTGATTTCGTGGTTTTAAATTTAAGCAGTTTTGAGCTGCGGGTTGTACCCTTAAAAAACGTGTGCTAATGATTTGTTGTCTAAACTGCAAAATAACTGTTCGCAGTTGTCTTTTGCAGAAAAATTGAGACATTTGGAAGACGAGAATACCTTATTAAAATCGAATATTCAAGATAAGAACCAACTAATATTGGATAAAGCCAAGATAATTTCTCTCATGCATGGAACAACTGCAAACCCAGCTGGTTCAAAACAGAAAGGTTATCGAGTGAGGCTCGTAATGAGAAAAATTCTGTAAGCAGTGAGAAGGTTTCTGATGCCATAATGCAAACCCATACAGTATCCACTCTGGGAAAATACCTCAACATGAATACTGATGCCCCTCGAAAGAGTGTTTCACGCTTGCAAAATAAGGAGCCTCAGGTGGTGAGAGGTACAAATGATGCTGCTGGTGAACTGCAAGCAGCAATTTAAAAGCAGACATAACTGAAACTCTTATTATTGATCATCTGAAGAATAATTCGATCGAAATAATCTCTTGTGAAAAACAAAGCAAAATAAACAAAATCATGTCTCTTCTTTTAAAATTGATGTTCGTACACAAGATGTGGAAGCTATTTGCAATGGCCAGCTTTGGCCAAGAGATATTTACATTCGACCATTTATATTTCGCCGAAACAAGAACAACAATAAACACCAAAGGCAGTTTTCACCTCGGGACAGAAATCGAAATTTTCACAGAGGAAACTTTCACACGGGGTATCAAATCAAATCAAATCAAAATCGTTTATTTCCATAGACATACAGGATGCATTAGAATTGTCATGTAAGAAGATACATTTAAAAAAATAAAATAAAATAAAAAAGATACATTTAAATAAAATACAATACATCAGATATTCTAAAAATCTACACTATTATACAAAGTCATCAAAATGAAACAAATACAATTCTTTGAGAGAGTAAAAAAAATTTGCAGCTAATATGGACTTTAATTGACTTTTAAACCGAAAATAGTTGGGTTTTTCTTTAATGTATGTAGGTAGATGATTGAACACCTTCAGAGAACTTATCTCAGGTCCTTCCTGCACCTGAGTCAGTTTCGCACTGGGCACATAAAGCTTGTCTGCATTTCATGTTTTGTAATGATTAATATCAATGTTTAAAAATAATACAAGTACTCTGGAGAACATAAAGGTTTATCACAGTAAGTATCTTCTCGGAAGCAAAAATTGGGCGACATGAGGCCCTAAATAGTAGTCGAAACATGGTTCTGAGAATACGCTTTTGGCTTATGAGAATGCTAGCAGAATTGCCCCATGCCAGTACACCACATGACAGAACAGAATTTACTGATCTGTAGTAAAAAGTCTTAAATGTGTTACAGCTGCTGAGTCTCTCAACCTGAGCATTGCAAAATTAAGAGACGACAATTTATTGCACATGCATTCGGTGTGAGTACTGCAGGAGAGGTGTTGGTCAATTGAAGCTCTCAAGAACTTAACAGATTCTCTTTGCTTGATATTAGTGGACCCATCCCTGATAAGCAGACTTCTTTCCTGCAGAACTCTTACAGGGGTGAAAAGCATAGAGTTGGTTTTTGAGCTATTTAGACAAATTCCATCCACACCAAGCAGATATGTCACAGACACTGCTATTAGCCTTGGCCCGAAGGATTTTATAGTTGTCAGCTTCGACCACCGTAGATGTGTCATCTGCTAAAAGTGTGACATAATAGTCATTTACTAGTAGAGGAAGATCATTAATGAATGACAGAAATAATGTTGGTCCCAGGACGCTACCTTGTGGCACTCCTGTAGTAACATTTACCCACTCAGAAAATGTGACTCCACCTGCATCCGACAACTTGACTAATTGAGATCTACCTGACAAATACGATTTAATCCAGTTCCATGCCTGTCCTCTAATGCCATAGTGCCTTAGTTTGTCTAGCAACAACTCATGATTGGATAGTATCAAACGCTTTAGTAAAGTCATAAAAAATGCCAGCCGTTTTTAATTTTTTGTCAAAATTATCAAGAATTTTTTTACAAAAAGTATAGTGTAGTCTGTAGAATGACCAGCTCTGAAACCAAACTGTCTGGAAGTTAGCATGGAAAACGCGTTCAAAAAATGTACCAGTCTTTCCCTATAAACTTTCTCAATTATTTTAAAAAATACAGATAAAAGAGCAATAGGTCGGTAATTCTCAATAGCCGCCATATCTCCCTTTTTATGAATAGGGACAACAATAGATTTTTTTTAGTTCTTCTGGAAAGTAACCATATTCAAAGGATATGTTTATTATCTCAACGGAGCTACGATGTTATGAGCACATTCTCTTAAAAGGTTACAAGGAACTTGATCTAATGAGCTCTTATTGGAAACAGACTTAATAATCTGAAGAGTCTCATTCTTACTTAAGGAGGTTAGGAAAATTGAGTGAGCATTAGCATCACTGGAGGGTAAAGATGTGGTTTGGTTGCCTTCATAATTATTGATAAGTTGATTAACCAACTCTACGAAAAAATTATTAAATGCATTAGCTATATTATTTTGACCACTTACTTCCTCTCCGTCAAAGTTTATTCTATAAGGAATTCGTTTCCCCTTAAGAGATAAAGCATTAGTGTTAAAATTTATAATATTCCACGCACACCTAGTTACATTGGAGGCAGTTGATAATTTTTGTGAGTTGTAGCTCTTTTTTGTACCAGCAACTCTATGTTTATGGTCTTTTAATCGAGTTTTATAAAGAGTTCTCAGTTCGTTATTATTGGAGTCTTTCACGCGCTTATAAAGCTCTCTCAATGCTCTACCCTCATTTACCAGAGCGGGCATAATCCAAGAATTTTGTTTTTTAACCACTGATGAAGATTTTACCCTTATAGGAAAGCATATATCAAACAAGCTGTGGAAAGTAGAGGAAAAATAAGTAAATTTACTTTTCAGCTCAAAAATATTAAGTTCAGAAAACCACTGCTCCTAAGACAAAAGAAAATTAAAGTAATTTTTGTTTTCATATGAACTTGTTTTTTTAATGAAAGGAGATGGTTTGCATTCAAGTAACACAAAGTGTAAAATCTGTGCCTTGTGGTCAGAAAAGGTAACATCTAATGTTTCAGTAACACTGTTAGCAGTAGGAGTGTTTGTAAATATATTATCGATTAAGGTAGAAGACGTACCCTGAACTCTTGAATGTTCATAAAATGATTGTATCAGGCCATGAGCTGAAAATATTTACAATGTTTTAAGTTTTACTATTTTTACAGCTAAAATCGTAATTCAAATCACCACAGATAGACAAAGAGACATCATGCTTACTTAAACAAACTAACAAATTTTCTAAACATTTGCAGAATAAGTTATAATTACCTCTGGGAGGGTGATAAAGGCTGCAAACTAGTATGTTAGTTTTATGTACAGTCTTATCATCACAGGATAGTCTAATCAAAATGTCCAGGGCATAAGGTCAAAACTTAAAGAATTAACAACTTCATTGGCCATTAATTCATATCAAATCAAATCAAAACAAATAAATTTTATTAGAATAAACCAAAAAAAAATGTTACAATCCTAAAAGGAAACAACTTGTGCTGGTATTCCCTAAAAAAGTATACTAAACATAAGTCAGGACAAGTAGAAAATACTAGACAATGACTAATAAATAATAGACAATAACTGTAAGTAAAAGTGTCAAATAAAATATTTATTTATTTATTTATTTATTTATTAGTCATTCACTGCAGGATATCACAATTGATACATAAGATTCGTCAATACATTTAAAAGATAGAAATATAATAAAACTTACAAAAAAAAACTACTAAAACTAGGTAAGCACATAATTACAATTTAAAATTCCATACAACATTATAATAGTTAAAATAGCTAAAATTAGCCACAATGCACTCAATTATGTAAAGTGTAAGTTAAAATATTCATTCATAGAGTAAAGTGAATGGTCCAACAAGAGTCTTTAGTCTCCTTTTAGATAAGTTTATATTGTTTATATTCTTAATATAGTTTGGTAAGTGATTAAAGATTTTTATAGGTAAAACATAGCAGCTGTTCGCTGTTCGAGTCAGTCCATGCAATGGCAAGCGCAAGGTGTCCAGTGTTCTCAGTTGGTGCCCCCGGATGACCTCACCTGACTTTATATAGTTATTTATGTTCTTTTGTATATAGATTGCACATTGTAGAATATAAATTGATATAACTGTTAATATTTTTAGTTCTTTAAATAATTGTCTGCATGAGAAATTAACATTTTTAAATGTAATTATCCTTATTATTTTTTTCTGAGCCACTAAGAGTTCAGACGTTCTCCTATTACTACCCCATACTACAATTCCATAGTAGAGCAAGGACCCGACATTTCTATGATAATAAGACAGCAGGATTTCTCTGTTCACACTAGATCGTCATTTCCAGAAAACCAATGAGAACTTACTCAGGTTTTTTAGGGTGTCTTCAATTTGTTCACTCCAAGATAATTGGAAATCAATTTTTAAGCCAAGAAATTTTGTAGATCGTTTAATTAAACTATTGTTATTAGAAACCAAGACAGAGAAATTAGGAAGCCTATAAGAAAAGTAGATGCTTTCAGTTTTGCTTGTATTTAGGGGGAGTTGGTTATTTTCACTGTAAGTTTGCATTTCTGTACAGCATTTTGAGGCTTTGGCACTTAAGGATTCTGTATTTTTAACTTGCAAGAATAGCTGACACAGCAAATAATGATAATCGATCAGCTTCATTAATTGTACTATATATAATATCGTCTATAAATATAAGAAAAAGGATTGGAAGTACACTCCCTTGGGGCACTCCCCTTTCGACTTCTTGTAATCCAGAGCTCCATTCTCTGCCATCTGCTCGTAGAACTACTTTTTGTTGCCTGTTTTGAAGGTAGGATGATAGCCAATCCCAAGACAGCCCTGTTATTCCATATTCTAATAATTTATTTTTTAAAATTCCATGATCTACCATTTCAAATGCCCTTGAGTAATCAAAATAAAACCCATTACTAAAAGTCTCTCTTCTAGACCCTTTATAATACAGTTTACCGAATCTACCAAAGCATCCTGTGTTGACTTACCTCTTTGGACCCCATATTGTGATTTAAGTAATAAATTGTTTTTGTTAACTATATATATATATATTATGCTTACTGAGACGTGGTTGTGTGAAGATATAGCTACAGAAGAACTTGGTTATGATCAATATTCATTGTTTAGATGTGATAGATCTGAAAGAACAAGCATTTGTAAACGTGGAGGTGGTGTGTTAATTGCAGTTGATAAGGATATTCCAGCAAAACAAATAAATACTAATCTTTAGAACATGTGTTTGTTCTAATTTTGTTAAATTGCTTAAAAATATTGGTAGGAACAGTGTACCTCCCCCCTCAATCTGCCGTAGAAGCTTTCGAAGGTTCCTGTGCATCACTTGAAGAAGTGGTGGAAATTGATATCTGCGACAAAACTGTGATTGGTGGCGACTTTAACCTACGTAAAATTGAATACACAAATGATGATCTTGGTATAAAAGTAGACAATTTGGTTTCACCTCAGGCATCAACCATTATAGACTATTTTGCTTTTCTTAATCTCTATGAAATAAATATGATTCTTATTCATATGGATCAATGTTGGATCTTGTTTTCTCTACTATGCCTAATATTAACGTAGACGTCTGTGATAACACCTTGTTACCCTGTGATAAATACCATCCAACAATATATTTTAATTTACCAGTAGATAAGAATGAAATGCCGAATATGTTATTTGAATATGAATATTTTAACTTTAAATTAGCAAATTATATTGAAATTATTTTATTTTCTATCAAATGTAGATTGGGATCAAGTTCTTAATGTTCAGGATGTTAATCAGGCCTTAAATGCTTTTTATAATGTTATTTTCACTTGTATTGAGATTTACGTCCCGAAATTAAAAGCAAAAAATAAAAAGCTTCCAAACTGGTACAGTATGGAGCTGAAAAAAACCATTATGAACAAAAAAATGGAAACAAATACACTCATACAGCAATTATATAAAGTTTAGCAATCTTCATCATCAGAGTAAAACACTGTATAATGTGTGCTATCAAAATCATATAAATAAAATTCAGGATAGTGAATAATTTTGTGAAGTAAATTCATTTAAAACAAAAAAACATGGAATTGCCATGCTCTGACATATAAAAATTGCACCTCCGATAATCCTCAGGAAATAGCTCAATTATTTTCTGAACATTTTGGATCTGTCTTTGTCAGCAATAACTGTGATATTCCTATAATCTAAGATGATAATAAATTAGATTTAAACAGCTGTTATATAGATATAATGGATGTTTTTAATTGTATAACAAACTTAAAGTTTAAATTAGGACCAGGATTGGATACTTTGCCTGTAATATTTTTTAAAAATTGTTTGTGTGTTCTATCTGATGTATTGTTGAGAATATTCAAACTCTCTTTGAATACGAGCACATATCCCAATCTTTGGAAGATTACTTATATTACGCCTATCTTTAAAAGTGGTGACAAGTCTATTAGCCTATAGTCTATAGCCTCTTTTTCGTCTTGCAACTCTTTCTATTTGCTGTCAACCAGTGCACAGGAACTCTAAGATATATTTAATTCTATGTCAAATAGTACAGCTCTTGATGTACATGGAATGAGTAATAAGTTACTAAAAAGTATGCAAGAGGGTTTGTTGATCCCACTATCAATTATAATTAATAAATGCTTCCAATCGGGCAAGTTTCCGAAAAAGCTTAAGACTAGCAAGGTTATTCCAGTACATAAGGCTGGTGATCCTCATTTAGCTGGTAACTATAGACCTATATCAATAGTTCCAGCGATATCTAAGCCCTTTGAAATGGCTATTAATAACCGTCTCACTAAATTTCTGGAGTTTAATAATCTACTGTCACCAACACAGTTTGGATTTCGCAAAAAAATGTCTACGGGCCGGACAATAAGGGAACTTATCACATCTGTAGTGGACGTCTTTGAGAGAGGGGAGGAGGCTAGTGCAGCATTCTGCGACCTCTCAAAGGCGTTCGACTGTGACTCCCAATCTTTACTCCGTGAGAAGCTTCAATTTTATGGTGTGAGAGGCTTGGCTTATGACTTGGTTGTGTCTTATTTAGAAAACGGATATCAATTGGTCCAATATGCTGGAAACAAATCGTCCGCACATTGTGTAACTGCAGGAGTACCCCAGGGTTCAATTTTAGGTCCCCTATTTTTTATACTTTATGTTAATGACTTACCATATTACTTAGGCGCCCCAGTAGTGATACAGTATGCGGATGACACCACAATTTTATCCAACAATTCTGAACAACAACAGGGTTTCATGAGCAAGGCGGAGACTTGGTTCTCAGACAATCAATTATGCTTAAAGATATGTAGCAAAAACGAAATATTTGCAGTTTTCTTTAAAACCTGATCACTCTGGTGGTGAATCACTGCCAAGTGCCAAGTTCCTTGGAGTAAATTTGGATGGAAGGCTGAACTGGAAATCTAAAATCCAACACCTTTGTAGTAAGCTGTCATCTGTAGTTTTTCTTCTGTGTAGATTATCTACAACAGTCCCCTTGGAAGTCATGAGAACTGCCTACTAGCAGATCAGATGAGTTATAGTATTCTTTTTTGGAGTAACTCGGCTGACTGGTCAAGAGTATTTAAAATCCAAAAACAAGCTTTGAGAATTATGCTGGACTAAACTACAATGAAACCTGCAGACCTCATTTTACAAGGCTCAATATATTAACGACTATTTATCTACCAATGTCTTCTCTATGTTAAAGACCATCAACATATTCTGGTTAGACACTTCGATATTCATGGGTATGACAACAGATCCCGAGACAATTTTATCCTACCACAACATAGGTTAACATTAACAGACAAAAGCTTACTCAATATATCTATTTCTTTATTTAATCATTTTCTGACACAATAAAAAGTACGCCAATTAGTAAGTTCAAACTAACTGCAAGAAATCTATTAATTGATATAAGTCCTTATGATGTTGCTGAGTAAGAGTATTGTAAGAGTGGTGTGATTGTGCCGTATCAATTAGTCTTTGTCTATTAGTAATGTATTTTAAGTGTAATATTTTTACTGCTCTTTTGTAATGCTAATTGCTATTTTATTTGCATGTATCGACTTTATATTTTATTTAATGTACAATTTTTGATGATGCTAAGACCTTTGTTATATGTGCAAATAAAAATTATTATTATTATTATTATTATTGAGAATTATCGTCTTATTTCTAAAATGTGTATAATGGCCAAAGTGTTTGAATGTACTATATCAAAAAAGATATCATGTCTACTTGGTAATGCTGTTTCACCTTCACAGCATGGTTTTATGGAAGGTCGTTCCACAACATCAAACATGTTAGTTTAAGAGGAATTCTTATTGGGCGCTTTGCAGGAACGACATCAAGTTGATGTGGTGTATACCGATTTCTCCAAGGCGTTCGACTGAGTTAATCATGATATTCTCCTTAGAAAGCTGGAGTCCATTGGGGTGTATGGTAAATTGCTGTAGTGGCTAAAGGATTACTTCTATAAACGACGACGAATTGTGAAGTTTAAGAATTTTTATTTGGATAAAGTTTTTGCTACATCGGGTGTCCCTCAGGGATCACATTTGTCTCCTTTACTTTTCAATGTTTTGTTAATGATATTGTGACTGAACACAAGTCTTGTAGGTATGTACTTCAGGCTGATGACTTAAAAATGGTTAATGTTGTTGATAACTTTGGTGACTGTTTGAAACTGCAGAATGACTTGAACTCACTCTCAGTTTGGTGTGATAGAAATGGGATGGAGTTCAAATGTAAAATTCTTACTATTTTAAGAAAAAAGAATGCAATAACTTTTAATTACGTAATAAACAATGAACAGTTAGAAAGAGTTAACCAAATAAAAGACTTAGAAATATATATAGATAATGAACTAAAGTTTGATTGTCATATCAATTATATTAGAAATAGGGCCATGAAGATGTTAGGATTTATTACTCGTACCTTGAAGGATTTTGATGACATAAATTACTTTCAAACTTTATACTATTCATTTGTACAATCTAGTCTTGAATATGCAAGTCCTGTGTGGCCTCCGCATTATCAAGTCTATATTGAGTCTTTGGATAAAATTCAAAGAAAGTTTTTTCGATTTATAGCTTTTAAATTAGACATACCCAATGAACAAATTAATTAACCAGATATTGAAAAATTACTTTGTATGGACGGTCTTAAAAACCGCCGAGCTCAGTTAGATGTTTTCACCTTATTTAAGATTGTTAATAATATTATTAAATTACCTGAGCTACTTTCATTAATAGCTTCGCATGTACCCCAGCGTGTAATGCAGGATAATAATCTATTCTTTGTACAATTTCATAGAACTAATTATGGAATGAATAGTTCTATATCTAGATTTTGCAGATTAGCCACTGACAAATGTAGCGAACTCGATTTTTTTAACATTTCACTGAAGTCCTCCAAAGGTTATATTAAGAAACTGGATTCGTAAGTGTTTATGTAAATTTATTGTTGATTTTTTTATTTACGTTGTAATGTTTTGTAACATTTTGTATGGAAAAACGTTAATAAACATTTTGGGTTGGGAACATGAAGACCACCCAAGGCTGACCTTATCAATGTATTGAACTTTATAATGCTGCAGTTGTAATTGAAATCAAATGGTAGATATTTATTAAAGTACCCCATGAATCTATTCATAATCTCATTTTTCCCAATATCAGTACGGCTGTGATTCAATGAAAAAGTCTCAGGTTACCTTGTCCTACAGGGAGGTACTTTAAAATTAAGCAATGCCAATAGCTCAGGACAATCAATCTGACCAATGAGGAGTTTGTGGCCAAATGATAGGATTAGTATTATTTCGTATCTGTGAAACCCTTTAACCCTCCGATCTGAAATTTTCAGTTTTAGCTAAAACACAGACATTGTGTTAAAAGTCCAATCAGTCTAGCAATTACAGGTCTGCAGTTATTAATCAATAAATACAGCTAAACACTAAGATATTTGAAAGTATATCAAGGTAAAAATTAGATTTTCGAAACAGAGACCCATTTAGGATTTTGATCTTCTCAAATTTTCCCGTTGAAAGGTATTTTTTTCCAAGTCCCTAGGACATACCATTGAGACGTCTGAAGGGTCTGAAATTTCTTTTTTGAAATAAAGTGGACATGCGATCAGCCGATCGTGCCCAAACAAAATACGAATCTAGATCCCGACATCCCTCCAAAAAATTTCGTAGACGTAACGTAATCCGTTCAGCAGTTTTGGAAATAAATGTTTTTTTACATTTTTTTGGCATTTTTAGGACTGATTAAAATCAGAAAATACTATTCGAGGGAAATAAAAACTAGTTATGAATAATGAAAAACTAGTTTATTTAGAAACATAAATTTATTTATTTATAGATTTATAAAAATCAAAACTTATTTTTAAACATAAGAAAATTAAAACGGAAATTACCAGCGCCAGCAAACTAATAAATCAGTATGATCACCATATGCATTAAGGCAATCATTTTATATTACTCAGTATGCTGTTGATTTGGTTATCTAATAGATGGTGCGGAAATGGTTCCCATTCTTCCAGCACAGCAATCGTTTAACGTTTGGGTACAAAATTTGGTTCTCTTACTTGGGTTTTAAACATGTCTTAAGCATATTCAATAAATTTTATGTTCAGAAAAATTGGCCAGCCATCAAACTCTCTTATTAATCCTTATTCACAGGTTTCATGGATGGCTGCTGTAAGATGACAAGTGTTACCATCTACTAACACAAAATCATACCTACAACAAAAGCACATTTAAGCAGATTACAGCGTATCCCAAAACCCGACCTATTAATAGGGCAGACAAAAAGTCGGCACAAAATATGATTTTCACCTTAAGACAATAAGTGATATCAAGTTTTTTGGGGTTTATTTTTCGATACTTGACCAAAAATCTTTGTTTCTAGGAACATGGTGGACCATGGATCATTACCTGTCTTACAACAAGCTTATTTGTCACTGTCACTCTCATAATGCATATGCTCTACTGACATGGAACCATAGCAGTAATAACTCTAAAGTGTTCCCTCGCCAGAAAAGGGCTGGAAGGATGATAGGTGGCTTGTCCAATCAGAAAACTGCAAATCTGTCTATCTCAAATAACATTGTGTATAGTCGGTAAGTTGGATCTTGTCTCTAATGATTTAGGTATGTAGTGTTCATAAGGGCTACAAAGTGTGTTAAAGCAGAAAACCCTGCAGCACTCCTGACGTCATCTGCCCGATCTTATACCGGGAATTTATTTGAAGTATTCTGTCATTGATGAAGTGTATTAAACAGTCAGGTTCAGTGTATCACCGCTTATTAACATGAGAATCAGAGCGCCATCACATACCTTAGAGACATCAAAAAAAATATGGCCCATGTGCTTGATTTCTTGCTAAAAGCCTGTGGTTAGGTGTGTGCCTGAAGCCATTAGTTAAGTTTATAGGGTGGTAGTTATTGGGTGTTTTTGTGTCTCTGTGTTTCTTATTAATGAGATTATATGTCCACACTTTTCTATTGAACAGGAAAATGCTGCAGACACAACACTCTATTTACAATCTCCTCGAGCTCAGAAATGTGTCTAGAAGCTATTAGTGTTATATTCATCAAACCATCTGGGCCAAGGGTCCTTTTTGACAGTCTGTATTTATTGGTTCTTTGACTTAAATCTGTATCGATTTTATGGGTGCTTGTGAGGAACGCATTTGTAGAAAGACCTGGAACCTGTGGAAGGTGGTCATGTGGATGTACACTGCTATCATAAGGGAATATGATTACATATGGAGCTGTTGTCTGATCTTCGACAAGCAAAAAACTGCTCGAACACAACTTGGATAAGGCAACTACAGCACCAAATATCCGTTGCTATAGAATCAAACTATAGAATGTAGAGAAACTAACCACTATTGATGGAATGAGGCAATTTGTAAAATGTCTCTCCTATACCCTCAGGTGTCACAGGGTGGTCACTTGTCTTCCTTACTTTTCAACTGCTTTGATATGATACTGTTAAATTTTTTTAAATTGCGAAATCCTACTATATGCAAATGACCTCAAGGTTTTTAGATGAGTTTTTCTTTTATTGATTGCCCCTTATTTCTAAATCAGTTCCTTCCCTCAAATGATTCAACAAGTGAAAACAGCTCCTCCATTCCTCAGGATAATAAAGGGTTTACTCCCATGTTATGTTTTATATAAATCATCCATCTCACCATTTTGTGCCATAAAAAAAAACAATTCGGATTCAACATCCGAGTCATGATCTGTTTCTAAACAATTGTTTTATTTATTCCCATAAATTTAAAGGAGCAATAGTATTCTAATTATGATAATTTAAAAAGTTTTCACCATAAACTGTGCAAGCAAAGAGAAGTTAAGATAACAAAACAATTTAAGTGATTATTAATTTAATACCAGTAATACAGTACAGTATACAATAGCAATTTTTTTGTTTTTTTATAATGGTTATATGCTTCACTCCCAATTGCAATAATTTAAATTTCTAGAGGATCAAAAGGTAAGACTAAAGTAGAACAATTTAATTTAGTAAAAAATCTTTATTTTAAGTACCTGTTCAAATTATTAATTAAGTTTTATATTTTAAATGCTAGAATAGAGAATCATCCAATTATTCCTTAGTTTGTGTTTGTCATTTTATTAAGGGTGACAAAAACACTGTACCAACTCTTTTTGAACATAAAAAAGGAAATAGATCTAAACTTTATTTGTCAAATAGAAGAAACAAAGGGATGTGACACACATTAATATTCGTTTTAGGAAAAATGTTTATTTAAAATATAAGTACTGGTCATGTTTATTTAAAATATAAGTACTGGTCATCTTTATAAAAAAAATAACTTCTGAACGTAATCACATGTTTATTGTTCACTTATGTTAAAATAATAAGATACTATTAAAAGAACAATAATTTTACATACTTTTTACAAGCAAAAAATTCTTATGGAGATTTACATGGAATATATCTTTTTTTTGGAAACAAGTCAATTGTACCAATAGGATTGTGCCTTCAACCAGTTAATAAC
Source organism: Kuschelorhynchus macadamiae (assembly GCA_030620095.1). Taxonomy (NCBI): domain Eukaryota; kingdom Metazoa; phylum Arthropoda; class Insecta; order Coleoptera; family Curculionidae; genus Kuschelorhynchus; species Kuschelorhynchus macadamiae. The sequence goes on from JAUTXW010004250.1 coordinate 242,629, forward strand.
TCTTTGATCCATTGACCAAGCAATTTTTTTCAAATATTTTTTTAAATAAACATATCTTTTTTTTTTAAACTGAATTGTACTTAGGTTTTGAACCATGCATACATGAATGTTAAATATTATAAAAATATTGTAACATGACAAAGAAATAAAGTTTTAAATATTTTATTATATAAAAAACCTTATAAAAGTTTTTTTCAAAAAAATAATCTTACATTTATAGTGAAATAAATAAACTAAACTGCAAAAAAAATTAGATTCCCGATTTACATTTGTTCCACACATAGATAATGTGACGAATAAGGCAACGAAACTATTAGGCTTTATTTTCAGATCTCTTCGAGATTTCAGTAATGTATATCCTCTAAGAGATGTCTTTTGTGCCATGCTACAATCTGGACTTCCACTGTGTGGTCCCCATACTACAAATGTTATATAGATCAGTTGGAAAAAATTCAGAAGATTTTTAAGGCATATTGCATTTAGAGTCCATTTACCCATTGATAAACTACTGTGAGCTATACGCATTGTTGGCTCTCGCCTTACTGGAACAGAGAAGGAAACATTTTCACTTGCGTAATTTATTTAAAATTGTTAACAACCTTATTAAGTTACCTTCTCTCTTATGTAAAATAAGATGTCAGATCAACAAGACAGAAGCAACTATTCTGGACCAAGATCCACAGAACTAACTATTGCTTAAATACTCATGGAGAGACAGAATGTGTATATATGCCAATGCACAATGAAGTCATATTGACTTTAATATGAGTTTCCAAGATTTAGAATGGCTTTGAAAAAGTGTGATAGTTGTGTTTAAACTGTTGCTTTAATTGAATGTTCTTAGATGCCTACTTACTTACTAATCAATGAAATATTTTTGGTGAATGAATGGTGAAGATTAACAATGTTTTCAGTGATGCACTGTCTGTTCAGATAGGGATACGGCAGGGAACATTATTGGGTCCCTTGTTGTTTAATTTGTATATTACGTCCTTGTCAGATATTAGGCTAAATAATGGTTCTGTGATCTCATATGCTGATCTCAGTTGCTGTTTTTGAAGGGTCTACTTGGGATGAAGTGAGAGGTCATGCTGAGATGGGTATTGAGAAAATAAAAAAACTGGCTTGGCTCGTTTAAACTAACCATAAATATTCAAAAAACAAACTATATGGCTTTTCACTCACATCAGAGAGGAGACCACACTATACTAGTTTACAAATTTTAAGTACTAATGAAATTATAAAAGAAGTAGAATTTATTAAATATGTGGGTGTCTATATCAATAAACATTTGAAATGGGATGTACATGTGATAAGATTGGGCAATAACCTTCGTAAGTTAATTCATAAATTCTACTTGTTATGTGAGATATTAAGACCAAAACTAATGATTTATGTTTACAAAGCTATTGTAGAATCTCTGATTAGGTATGGATTGGTAGCTTGGGGTGGATTATATGAGAATTCCCTAAAACAGTTAAATGTTACACAAAACTATATTCTAAAAGTTATATTTATGAAAAACAAGTACCACCCAACTGAATTATTGTACAACCAGGATGTTCTTAATGTTCGCTCTCTATATATAGTAGGTGCATGTAGTTTTGTACATAAAAATTTTAAACTTCAGATATGTATTAATCATATTTACAATACTAGAGGTAAATCTAATAAACATTTGATTATTCCAACCAGTAATACTAATAAGAACTAAGATTCCTAAGTTGTTTAGCACCTAACTTTTATAATTTGTTACCTAATAACTCAAGATCCCTAAAAAAGCCTAAAACCTTTAATAAGAAATGCAATATACTTGTGGTACAAAATGTAGAATAGTTTTTGACAATAATTTAGCCACATTTACCCCCATTTTTGAGTAAAAATGTAATCAACAGGCACCCGCTATTGTCTTTTGTTCTGCTTATCACATTCTATGGTCCTTTTTTTGCATAGTTTAAGATTAGTACTAACAGATGTTTACTCATCTATGTGCAAAATGTAATTATTTAGATAGTTTGAAAAGTATATATATATATATATATATATATATATATATATATATATATATATATACATATATACATATACATATATACATATATATATATATATATATATATATATATATATATATATATATATATATATATATGGATATATTAATATTGTATTATGTTATTGTATTCTTAATATGGATATGGATATATTTTAACTTAATATAATTAAAAAGCCGCCCAATTACTCAACAAGAAAGTGCAACCCACAATACACTTTGACCAACTAATTAGCGTCTAATATTTAAACATAGTCAAATTGACCATCGCACAACTCTATGTACCAACCACAAAAATTGATGTAACAGTTTTCCTATGTATTCACAAAGCAAAATGGAAAACAATAGGTGCTTAAATTACAAGGACTTGATACTTTTAAAAACTACACCTAAGCAATAAAAATTAAAAGAGTATATTTAAATAAAATTTTAAATTAAAAAAATATTTAAATTACATAAAACTTAAAACCTTCCACTAAAATATTGCCAATATGTTAAGATAAACACAACACTAAATTAGACAAGTGCTAAACATTGCACAAAAATTATTTAACAAAAAATATGTATAACATAATATAATAAATAAGTTACTTACTGAAAGCCTTGTCAATCAACTTATTTCTGTCTACTTTTGGGAAAATCTACAAAATGTAGTTTTGTAGTGTAGAATTTTCTTGTTTTCATACACCAGGGCTTTTTGACCTGGTCTTCAGTTCAACAATTTTAATAATATATTATTTAGTTCCTCTTTTCTAATAATTACTTACTACTTACAGTCCAATATGTATTTTGTAAGTCTTATAGAAATAAATTATTATTATTATTTATTTGCAATAGTACTATTTTTCAAATTAAGTTTCAATAACTATGTAGTATTAAACAGTAAAGATGGCTTAATATTAACATAAAAAATTAGCTTTTTTAATTTGTTCCTAAATACATTAACTAGCATACAAAAAGTTAGTTGGGAAATTATTAACCCTAATACCAAACTACCCTAACAAAGGGCATGTTCTTACGTTATTGTTAGAAGTTGTTAAAAGACAACACCTTTAAAGTTTATATGTAGAATGGAAATATCTAGATTCTATGATGTCATTTATTAATAAAAGAATAAAAGCTTTAAATACCATTTGCGGTCCTCCAGACTGGTGAAAACATGACCATACTTATTAAAATTCTTTGATGTAGAAATCAAATAAATCAATATCATTTTATTGTGAAAATAATAAACTTATTGATAAGAAAATGTTTACAAAAGTCTTAGTTCTACCTTTCACAACAGAAAGTTCGATGTCTACTTTTACAAATTTTTCAGGAGATAATTCAAAATTGAGAATTAAAAATTTGAAAAAGTCGAAGCCCTTTTTTTAAGTGCATTTCAAAAGTATGTAAACTATTTTACCCTAAATATTGCATTTTTTAAATTAATAAATGATTAATGGACTTAGCCAGTTATTGCTGCCCAGCTTTTCTGTCTTTTTCTTGCCTTAATTTATTATTAAAATAAAAAGAAAACTTTATTAACATAATGCATTAGATATCTGCATATATTGAGAGAGGGATTTAAATATCCAGGATATATTTTTCTTTATTCATCTGAGCTAAATTCAGAAACCGAAGTGTCAATGATAGGTTCTTTATACATTGTTACATGTTACATAATCTGTATGTGATTAGTTTTTACCTTTATCTGTATTATTTTGCTTTATATGTATTTTAACATTTTGATTATAATTACCATTTAAGTTATTTCACTACCTGACGTATGTAAGCATTTATGTGTGACATTATTATTATATAAATAAATAAATAAAAAAATAAATAAAATAAGCCTTGGTATTCGTTTGATGCATAGGCAAAACCATTGATCGCATTGAGGTACACAGTTTTTTGCTAGAATCATCATGTGATCAAAATTGTTTTTTTTCAAGCAGTCTGGGACCCAATTATAACTTTTTCTCAACATCTGTCAATGACACCTGTACCAAAACTTTATTATTCTTAATATTAAATTTAAAAAAAATTTCGTTCTGCAACCGACTACTTTTTAAAAATGTACCTAAATCGTTTTTTTTTATATAATAAAATACGATATTTGGACAAAGTAAATTTAAGAGTTGTTTTCAAAGGATTTTTTACATAAAATTTGGGTTTGGAATCTAAAAACATTTCTTGAGTTACCTCTATTATTTCAAAATTTGTACCAGCTTTTTAAATAATATTTAGGTAATCTCTAGGAAAATATATTCAGTTGTCTAGTCACATTTTGGTAAAAATTCAATATGGTGAAACAAATTGGACGCCTAATGAAATCTTTAAAAAAATATTATTAAAAAAACTACTTATCCAATTTATCTCAAATTTTGCACAAACATCAAAGTATTATGTTGGAATCAAACCTGAAAAAACTACTTGGACTGATTTCAAATTATGTGCCCTAACTAATTGTGGTATAGTATGTGGGAATCTTAATCTTATATTCAACCATAATTATTTACACATAAAAGTAACAGTCTTTATGCTGTGCGGAAACATAATCCTTTATCTGTTATTGATTCGGGGAATAAAATGAGTGCCTAGCACGTAGCAGTTGGGATATCGTTTTCGTTCTTACTTAAGCATATTGTTATTTAGTCTGGAATTTTATAACGGCATCATAATGATGGAAGTTCCGGCTAAAGGGGATTTACCAATTTTGATTGCTTCTATCCTGCTAAAACTCCAGTCGCATGGCAAAAAATTATGCCCTAGTTCCTAACACCTATGGCATATTACATTAAATTTGCCAAGATCTACTAAGGTAAAAAGAAGTTGTACTAATGTAGTTTTTATTTTGTGATGAGCAATATATAAAATGAAAATAAATAGATATCTGTAACTTCAGACAAAATATAATTTTTTAAAGTCATGCTGTACCTTCATTTTGCCCTTTGCCATCCACAGTTTCATCATAGACAGCAATAACTTTTGTCAGTGCTACCAACATGTATGCAAAAATTATACACTCAGAGTTGTATTTTATAGAACACTTCATCAGAGGATAAAACCGGAAGTGGCAAACGTCAAAGGTCGTTTTTTCTTTCAAGTCAGTGTAGAACCAATTGGCTTTTTTAAAGTGTGTGTCTTTTTCCACTAGTTTTTTTTTTAGTTTCATCCGAGTCAGAGCTATTAATTTTGTTTATGAATTTATTGCATTTTGCCAAAATTAATTTTAAATTTTTCAATAAAATATTTTATTTAATAAATTTAATTCAGTAAAATATTTTTGATAATACTCATATTTAACAACAGGGTTATTGTTTTCTTTTTGAACAAACAGTGAGCATTGCAAATATAATTCATGCATTTTAGCATACTTTACATACCGAGTAAAGGTGACAAATAACAATATTGTATTATCCTGTAATGGGATTTGTATGGGGGAAAACTTAAAATTTGTACTGTAATTTGTGTATTTACTTCCATTGAATGCTGTTGCTGAAGCTGTTGGCTGATGGGTGGGTTGATGCCTCTAAGGTCAGTTGGAGAATGTTGTGTCTGAGAGATATATATATATATATAACCTGATATATATATATGTAAATTTTATATATATATATATATATATATATATATATATATATATATATATATATATATATATATATATATATATATATATATATATATATATATATATATATATATATATATATATATATATATATATATATATATATATATATATATATATATATATATATATATATATATATATATATATATATATATATATATATATATATATATATATATATATATATATATATATATATATATATATATATATATATATATATATATATATATATATATATATATATATATATAAAAGGATATATATATAGTTTTTCTTATTGACACAAACTCAAAACGATTATAACATAAATATCACTATATGACACAATAAAACAATCAGCACCGTTATCTGCAACTGATTCAACCGTACTGAGCAAGAAACGGCCAAGTCCTGGACTTACTATAGGGTAGGCAACCAAGAAAACATGAATATAATCATATATGGTGTAGCTAGAATGTGTCAAACAAAATTTGCCACTTAGCTGTTTATTGCATTCGACCCAATTATCTGATTGCTAATTTTAGCAGAATTACAGTTGTAAATAATTGTAACAAAGACACTCTAGCTACAGGGACCCCAAAAGACAAAGCCCCAATAAGTTTAGAATAGAAGGCAGGATCAACAATGGTTATGATACTTAACATGTATATATATATATATATATATATATATATATATATATATATATATATATATATAATATATATATATATATATATATATAAATATATATATATATATATATATATATATATACATATACATATATATATATATATATATATATATTATATATATATATATATATATATATATATATATATATATATATATATATATATATATATATATATATATATATATATATATATATATATATATATATATATATATATATATATATATATATATTTAATTCAAATGAGAATTCTTAAATGATTTTATGAATTGAATCAACTAGGGAAATTGTAAATGCTTTTAGTAGGTTCACTTACAAAAAAAAATAACTTTAAAAAAATACTTAATATTATTTTTTTTTGATAAGTTGTTGCACCAATTGCAAAAATTGTTTTTTTTAAGAAGCCGGCATTATAAACAGTATCAACTGAATAGCATTAACAAAAACTGCAGCCAGTAACTCTGAACCGTCAACAGCAATTGAGTTCATAAATCTACTCTAAAAATGAATAACTAAATATGTTAATATTCCTTGGTGACCCATGAATCTGTTAGGTATGATTATATAAAATAAAGAGAGCTTATATATTTGTCTGGGCCCCCGGATCAATTCGCATTGAACCCATTTTGAAAACATGAATGACTATTCCAACTGTTTATTAATCAGGGTGGCCAAATCAATTAGAATTATAGAAAATCTGATAATTAAAACACAAAATTACATCTGTAATAAACCCCACATTTGATAAAACATAAAACAACAAAAAACTCATAGCCTGGGCTAGCCAAAAATACATATAATTCAAATACAATGATAAATTGCTTAGTGACTAAAAAAATCCACATCCCAATCTAGCACACCTATCACTGTTTTTTAAACTTTCCTCAACAATTTTAGTATAATTAAATTAGAAACTTTCTTATATATGAAGCTTTATGTAAAAAAACAATTGCAACACATATATTAATAACAGTAGTTACAAGGCATAGCCAATCTTCCAGTTACAGAAAATTCATCAAAGTAAATTTATGAGCTCTAACAATAAAATTGATCCAGGTGTCTGAACAAATTCACACTACCTAAAATAATTATAAACTTACCATTCCTGTAGGAAAAATACCCATGATCTTAGCTTTGTAATAGAGACCATTTCCTTTCCATTTAGCCAAAACGTCCTCTCCAACATTCCATTTGGATAGTTCTTTTTCCTTTTTTATAAAATCTTCAACAGCTTTTAAGGATTCCTCAAGTGGAATCTCAAAATCCTTGTCATCATTTACTACATTATGAGTAGATCTGTTAGGTAGATATGGTTTCGTAGCTTTTTGGTTATTTTGTATAACAGAAGGTTGAGCAGACACCCTAGGCCTAAAATCTCTAACATAGTCCCTCGGAGTAATAAGATCTGTATCAGGTAAGTGAGGTCCATATACAGGCAAGGTTGCTTTGTTAGAGGGCAAATTCGCATCATTTTTAGCAGTACAGTTATTCTTATTTGTCGGGTTACCAATATTAGTTGCAGGCTCTGGCAAGTCTGCTGTAGTACTGTCTGGATCTGCTTTTAATGTAAAAGAGGCTCTCACTCGGGGTACCTGATACTGGAATGTTCCTTTTTGTCCATTTTCTCTAAAATCTTCTGTTCTGTCACTATTAACCATTTTGTTCAATGCGTTTTTCCGTTCAACAAGTTTACTTTGGTTGTTCAAGAAAATCATATTTTTCAACTCTCAATTTTGGATCTGGTCCTCTTGTTAAGTTAATGAGGCTCCAGGTAACAGTTTACTGATGAACTACTACATGACAATCTAATTTCACCAGAGGATATTCACTCGATAAACGATTTATCGTAAATTCTTCTATATACACTTAAATAACCAAATAAATGCAAATTGCAACTGCAAAACCAACCAAATATCAAGCTATCAAACAGAACCACGCAATGTATGCAACTAAAATGCTTACACAGAAATATTTTGACAAAAAGAGGAACGAGGAACTCCCTGTTAACGAAAATTCTTAAGCAATTTCATTTTGCTAACCGGTTAGTCCGCTAATGTTCCTACTTAGTTTTCTCTTTTTTTATTAACCGGAAAGGCAAGAGATATTCACTGCATTTTGGGAAAACTAAGGCCCTAATACTCCATTAAATTAGGTATGGCATTATTGTCAAAATTTTTAAACAAAATTTAAAATGCAGTAAAATCTGGTTCAAATGTAAGGCAGTTTCCAGTATGTCCAAATACGGTTGTCTTAGCGCGGTAAGATATTTAGTTCAAATTCATGACGTTTTAATATATTATTGTTTGTTTTGTTATATGTAATCTTGGCTTTGTATCCTAGGAACAATTCACCAGCGCATTCACGTCGGCAATAAATTAGTCTGATTGTTTGGTCATGTTTCTGCCGATTGATTACTCTTCATACGTTTTTGGTATTTTTGAATTTTGCGAATGCATCTTGGCTTCCACTAGATGTCCCTTGAGAGCACTACTGGTCTCACGTGATGACCTTTTCTTTCAAGCTATCCCCTTATCTCTCCAACTCCCGTCACATAGCGGCCATTACGCTAATATTCTATGTAGAACTGAGGCAGACGAAGGGGATAGAATGCAGGAACAACTAGGCCTCACCCGTTCACTAGGTTTGCTCCCTTTCTAGCAGGGTCGTTAGTTTCCACACTGAGCGGTTGAGTCTTACGCTTCCCTCCGAAATAAAGCAGCTGAATTGAACACGTGGAACCACTTATGTTAATAACACAGAGGTCTGCCTTCGACGAGGCGGTTCGGAAGACTGAACATATTATTTTACATTTGACGTTTACAGTCACAAAACTTATTTCCTTCGAGCTTAATACAAGAGACAATGGTTAACTGCCCATTTTTCTTCACTAACAATCTATACTATGACGCAAACCTAACTATACCAGTTAATACGATTTTTTCCCAGAACTTCTCACCAATCCATCCGGGGATCTAAGGGATACTCAACACCCTCTAGCACGCGCCGTAAACTCGAAGATTTCTATATACATTATAGGAATAGGACGACACTCCCTCTAAACCGTAGGGCAAACCAATCTAAAATAAGTCGACACCCTCAACACAAAATCTAGGGATTAATACAACAAGCGCCCGGATGTCATTATTAGACAAGACCTTGATAGAAGACCTCAAGCATACGCCCTTGAAGAAGCGTATGTGAGAAAAACCTTTAGGAGAGGATACCCGGAAAGAAATTTTCTCAAAAGATCGGGCGTGCTCATCTAGCGGGTAATACCGAGCTAGCAGACACTGCGAAAAGCGTCGGGGCTGTAAAGAAACGCCCTATGGTTTGAGGAAACAACCCCGAACCACTGCTGGATGGAAGGCGAGGAATCTGAAGTCTTCAACCCACACACGTTAGTCGACACCGCGGCGCTAACAACGTCGAACGCCGAATGATCATGTTCATTACTTAACCAGAAAACCTTATTCATCCGACACGTGACAGACACAAACCAGAAAACGGTGTTCTGCGAAATGTTTCCATCTGCTTTACGCTTGAACATGGCGCCCAACCGCGTTTTAGCATTTCCCAGTCAAACCTATAGTCTTCCGACACGCCTCGCCGAAAGCAGACCTCTGTGTTTTTAACATAGGTGGTTCCACGTGTTCGGTTTAGCTGTTTTGTTTCGGAGGGAGATGTAAGACTCAACTGCTGAGTGTGGAAACTAATGACCCCGCTGGAAAAATGCTGTGACGTCTGAGTTCTAGATGTTCCTGCATCCTATCCTGTACGTCTGCCCAGTTCTACATATAATATTAGCGTAATGGCCGCTATGTGGCGTAATTAGAAAGGATAAGGGGACAGCTTGAAAGAAAAGGTCATTTTGTGATACCAGTAGTACTCTCAAGGAGCATATAGTTGAACCAAGGATGCATCAGAAAGATTTAAAAGGAGATTATTTATAAAGTTATTTGGATGAATTCGGGTGTACAGAGCGCTTAGACTTCGCCATCCGGACATCCCATCGAAATCGTCTCCAAACTAGAATAACGTGTAAATTATCTGGGAGGGTCACCCCAGCTCTGACTAAGCCCCGGACGGAGAGATCAGGAAAGTTTTGAACTGCAGTGCTACAAACACATATTGGAATTGGAACCTTCTGCGCGAACAGTACGTTATCTGGCGAATCCGACGATGGTGCACGGTTGATATAGTTTGGAATGTATGTGCGAACGCTTGTCAGGGTATACTGTATCTTGTGACCTCAAAAAGTATTTTAGATACCGAAAAGTACCTAAGACATCAAGATACCGAAAAATATCTGAGATATCAAAAATTAAAGTTATCGCGGGAAAAGTTCCTTTAGACAAGTTACGTATTGTTCGAAACGTCCCCGGCGATCGAAATCATTACAGGTGGCTGGCGGCGTTTTTTGTTTTAGTTTTATCGCTGCAACCAGCCTTCCGGCTCCTGTATTCATAACAATCCCAGTTGATTGTTGAAATCATGCAAGTGACGTCACGATTAGCCGGGATTTATAACAATCCCTGCTAGATATTTTATTTGTAAGCTGTCAACCGGTATTCGCAGTAATACCGGCTAATAGCAAGTGGGGTGTTAGAATAATGCCTAAATAAGTGATGCGTGTCGTGTTGTGGCTTCTAGAAAAGAACCACGCACAGCGTAGTATCATACTGCCGACATATTTTCCCCAAATGTTTATATTAAACTATTTTAGGGGGTAAGAAAAACTAACTTATAAATGGAATTCTTTTATATATAGCGTGGGCTGAGAAAATAAGTCTCATTTTATCGTTGCAACTATTTATTTTTACCAAAAGATCTAAAAAAAGGTTATTGAGACAAATCGTAAGTTATTGTTTTGGCAAAAACGCGGTTATTGGAGTGTTTTATACGATTTATTAAAAAAAAAACAGACTTTTAAATTTCTGACACATTTATTTAACCTTAAATAGGAATTTTTTACGGGGTTCATGCCAAACAACTTTAAAATAGCTTACTTTGTGTATGTATACAGGGTAATATAAATCGAACGAGGGTAATAATGATATTGTTACACACTGTAGTCATTCTTACTTCCCTCTTAAAAGGGAAGTAAAAATTAAAATCCTCTGAGATTTTTTTTGATTTTTGCCTTCCTAAATTAATCAAGATAAGAAATATATTATCTAACCTAATACGTTACGAAACATAACACATAATTAATCGGCCGTATTGCCCAAGGCTTAAGGCAGTTAAACTGAAGAGGAAGGAACACATAATATACTTATTATATACATATATAACTTAAGATAAGTATTTAAGTTCTTTTTTTTTTTAAGAGTAACTAGATACCCAAAAGGAATTTCAGATACTTTTTCAAAAAATAACTTATCTAGTAACTAGATAACTAGTACATGAACAAAAAATACGTTTAATTCGATGAAGCCGTTTTTTGAGAGATATTTAAGCTTACGGAAGAACCATTTATTGACTATACCCATCCAAACTAATTACAATTTATTTAATGATATGAACCACAGTAACACAGACGTTTTTTACAGTAATTACGATCAGTTGCTGCGCCATAATAAATCGTAATTTGACAAGTAAAACGTCTGCCTATTTTTTTTTACTTGTTCACCTATAGCGTGAACAGATGAATTTCTGCTTTAATCATTCCATTGTTTTTTCCAGGTTAGGTTAAGTTAGGTAGTGAGATGTATTTGAGAGCACCCGATATTTCTGACCAGAAACTAAATGCTGCGAAATTCCACAACTTATTTGTGTAATTCCGTTTATTTAATTTCCTTAAAGTTATTACATATTAATAATTGTTAATTATTATGTTTGCTCTCCTATAAAATTGTAGTGGGGGATAGTAGTAGGAGAATGTCTGAACTCTTAGTGGCTCAGAAGAGAATTATAAAAACAATCACATTTAAAAAATAATTTAATAATAATAAGCAGCAGCTATGTAACACCTATACAAATCTTTAATCATTTACCGATGTATATTAAGAGCGTAGACAGTCCAAAGTTATTTAAAGAAATTAAAAACACATTTATTGGACCAAACCTTTTACTTTATGAATGAATTTTTCACTAGTTACTAGATTTAATTTTTAATTGTAATATACATTTTGTTCCTGTGATATAATTTGCCTTCATGTAGCTTATGAATTTTTAATTTGTAAAACAATGTATGTGATATGGTACTTAATTAAATATAAATTAAACAGTGTATTTATGTTTTTTTAACATTAAAACAAATAAGGGTGTATCCTAATTAAAATAGAATCATCCCAAAATCTATTTTTTAACAGATGTTTTGTTTTTATTCTATGAAGGACATCAAGTAAAATATTATATTTTCTTCAGACACATTACAAAACATAAGGGGGGAAATTCTTTAATACAAAAAGTAAGTTTTTGTCTAATAAATTAATTATTTTCTATTGTCTAAAACCAAATCTCAAAATATCTTGGAAATATGGAATTAAGATTAAGAAATACTAACAAAAAATGTTTAAGAAATACTCCTTAAACAAGTTAAAATATGAAAGCACAGTTTTACAAGCTAAAATAATATAAATAAATAATTTAGATAGGGCTGCGTTTCAGGTCTTCCTTTATCTCAATTTCACACTGTTGTTCTGACTATACGTAACGTACCATTTATGCGTTTACGTCCTATACTTACGTTTAAAATTTGGCCTTGCTTTAACTGTCTATTGGCTTGCGTTCTTTCGGGTTACGATTTGTCAGTTCATTCACGTAGCGCCTATGCTATTGTATCAAACAACGATAGTAGTATAGTGCGGGACACTAAAGAAAACCGGGCGGAGTCAATCGGTTTAGGAAGGTCGGCCACGAAATCTCTTTAAATCAGTGGTGTCCCGTCGTTCTTTAAATAATATGGCACCCCTTTTTGACTATACGCACTTCAGATAATTAAAAAAGGTAACTATGCTTAATAAACTTTTATCTATATTTGTCTGTTTTCTTTCTTGTACCGCACTTCTATATCTCTTTTGTGTTGCAAAAACGGCGAACTTCCGAATTTTAAAATGATTAAATTTTGATTTTTCTTGATCGGTTTATCTATAAATATATTTTTTCTTGAGTTTTGTCATTAACGGTTCCCGGGCTACTGCCTACGTCCACTATTATTGGACCACCCAGAATAGTGATACACGATTTACAAGTCCAGATTTTACAAGGGCAGCGAGCATCAGATCCAGTGAATCCATTAAATCTAATAGGTTTTAAGAACTCTTGTACCAAGAAATTTTAATTTTTATTAATTATATTTAACCAATTATTGGTTTTAAGATTTCTTGATAAAAATGCATCTTAAGAAATAATCACCTTATAAACCAATTTCATTCATTCCTTTTAGAAAATAAACACCTTGTAATCTTACTTCCTACATATTAATAATAGGTTTGCCTGGATAAACATTCAGAATCTTATCCACAAAACGTGTTAGCCGTGCATTTAATTATTTCAAGGTCACGGTTTTATGACGCTGTCAAGGTTTCAGGCACGTCACGGATTTTTCCTGTAAAATAAATTTACATAAATTAAAATAATTTACAAAACATTAGCAGAAATTGCGTCATAAGGAAAATAAGTTAATATACAGATATCTTTAACATTTACAACAAACGGCTACAAATATTTAATCAGAAACAACTATTTATCTTTCTTTGTATCTCTTTTAAGTTTGTAATCTGCTGATGTGGAGGAACTCATTATTCAAAATATATTCTATAGTTAACATTATTATATACACTATACACGAACACTTTTTCTTTCTTCTGCAGATAAATATAAATTTTAATATATCAGATAATCTATTCTGAGATCCTCTTATTTTATTTATTATTTTAATTAATTGAACTGAAATGAATTTTACTTGCCTTATACATAGAAATCTGGGTATTAAGGTATCCTTGTATAAATTACATGTCGCACATATGTCTGAAGCTACTTTTCCGATATGTTTTAACTTCGTTAAAAAGGGTATGCTCCGTGTAACAAGGTAAATGCTAAACTTTTCAGCTTATTGTTCAGTACCTTATTGGTCATGCGTCGACATATATCTGTAACATTTTTTAGTAGATTAACCCTGAAAGCTTTAGGCCTATCTCTGCTTTGTCTTCACAATTGTTTAAAGATAGCATTCACCTCTATTTTATCACCCTGTAACAAATGTTTAGGTATGTAGGCGGCTTTCTGTATGCCTCTCCTAATGTGTGGGAATTCTCAGGAATAGAAATATGTGTTTGGGGGATTTGATATTTGTGACATGTCTAGATTTTGATAGTATATTTTTTAACGTTTAATTGTATATTCTTGACGAGAAGCGCATTACATTAACGCCAAGGATCTATTAAGGCTAGTCCACCTCCGTTTTTTGGATGGATTAATGTGGTTCGAGCTATTTTCTTTCAGGTTTAAGCGCAGTTGGCAACTGCGCTTAAACCTATCTGGTTTGTTTATAATTTGGCTGGTCATTAAAATCCTGTTTTTGATAAATCCACTGGCTTAACAACTGTACAAAGGATCTTAAGACAACTATAACCCAACATGGATTAGGCGGTGAGTGAAGAAAATTACCTCTTTATCATATTTTGGCTATTTTGTGGAATTCAATACATTTGCATACGCTAAGATTGGACTTTGGACCAAGATAATAACAATAGTGGTAAACTCGCGCCGTTGCGAGCAGTACTTGTTAGTCTGCATATTCAATAATTATAATGGGCGGTACTAATAAGCTCTGTACAAAATGCAATAAGGCACTGGGAAAAAAACTTAAATTATGTTGTGGCAGATGCCACGGCCATTTTCACTTGGAATGTGGAAAAGTTACCGAACTTGAGGCTCGAGTCATGCAAGAAGAAAAGACTACTTGGGATTGCGAAACATGCACGAAACAACTCACAACCAGACGTTCTACCATATTTCAAAGTAAACCCGAAGGATTCGACGAACTAAAGTCAATTCTTAAGGAACTTCAATCAGAAATAAAAGATATGAAAAATGCAATGGACTTTTTGAATGAAAAATACGAAGAGGAAAGAAAGAGATTTAAAATAATGTCGGATATGTTTGGTGAAGTCTCTAAGGACAACGAAATGTTAAAGGGGAAAGTAAATAAACTGGAAGCTGCCCTGAATTTTCAACAAAATGAAAAAATAAAACACAACCTAAGCATAACTGGTCTGGCCAAAAGTGAAGAAAGAACGGAGGTTAAAGGAAAATTGTCGAGCCTTTTTACTTACCTAGAAGCACCTGTATCTGAAAAGGAACTAGAAAATATCAAATGTCTTGATACAAAACATGGTCTCAAGATTATATTAACTGCCTCAAATCTAGACGTTAAAGAACGAATATTAAAGGCAAGAAAACAAAAAGGGAAGATTACCATCCGGAAAGTAGGCCTAGGGGAAGATGACTCGAATATTTTTATTAATGAAGAGTTAACCAAAGAACCGTATATCCTTTTTAAATCCGCTAAGCAGTTAAAAAATAAAGGCTTTAAATACGTATGGCATAAGAATGGTAAAATATACGCACGCGAAAAGGACGGAGATTCCGCAATACTCTTACATAACCATATATTAAATGATATGCTAGCCTAAGTAAATATTTGTTTATTTAATTTTACTTTTCAATAAAATTCTTATTAATGAAAATATTATGTCTAGCAAAAACAAATATAATTTCAAAAAAGCAAACGTAAATATACGTTCACTATTGCCAAGTGTAAATGAAATTAAAAATTTAAACGCTAAACTTAATTTGGATATACTGGGAGTAACCGAAACGTGGCTCTCGCAAAATATATCGTCAGCTGAAGTATCGATGCACGGATATAACTTTTACAGAGTGGATCGGAAATCGCGCGGTGGGGGAGTCGGTTTATACATTAGAAGTGATTTGCATGTCGAATTGTTTGATACTGGCGGCGATCAAACCGATTCACTTGAACAGATCTGGGCTGTTTGCAAAATAAATGGGATCCGCTTGGGTTTCGGAGTGCTGTACAGGCCTCCTAAAAATAATATTTTAGAAGCAATTAATTGTCTAGAAAACTCAGTAACTTTATTAATACCTGTGGTTGATGAAATCATATTAATGGGTGACTTAAATATACATCTTTTAGGTCAGAGCAACAGCGCAGAACTACTAGATAATTTCTTCACAAATTTCAATATGTCGCAAATTGTAACCCTTCCGACACGGACGGTGGGTTGTTCACAAAGTCTAATTGATATCATTGCAGTCACTAACAAAAAACTTCTACAGGGGGATGTTATACAACATGATATGCATGAGGTCACAGATCATCAGCTTATCTTCTGCTCGCTGAATTTTAAACTACCACAAATAACTCCAAAAATTATAGAGTATAGAAACTTTAAAAATTTTGATGAAGAACAGTTTAGGTCAGACTTAGTAAATATTGATTGGGTTTCAATCTTTGATGTAACCACGGCTTCTGAAAAGGTCTCGGTTCTGACTGAAAATATTATAAAGTTATTTGACGCTCACGCACCCTTACAACGGTCCCGCGTAACACGTCCCAAGTCACCATGGTTTACGGAAACCTTGAAAACTATGAAAAAATATAGAAATAGCCTTCTTACTAAGTACAAAAAATCAGGTAATCAAAATGACTGGGAATCTTATAAAGAAGTTAGAAATATGTTCACACAAGCGGTACGCAATGAAAAAAAAGCATACATCAATTTTATTAGTCGAACTAAACCGCCTAAACATGTCTGGAAAACACTTGCCGAAATGAACATATATAATAAACGTAAAAATAAATCTGAAATTCCAAAATTAATTAAAAACCCTCATTCAATTAATCAGTTTTTTATTGATTCTATTAACAACATTGCTCCTCCTGTTAATACTGAGACTATTAATAGATATTTCAACAATCCCATAACTGATGCCAGATTTTCTTTAACCCATATTCAGGACATTGACGTCAGTAATGCAATCATGGAACTGAAATCCAATGCTTTTGGGTCTGATCGTTTGTCTCTTGAGATGATTAAATACTGTTGTCCAACAATTATTCCCTTTTTAACCCATATTTTAAATTTTTGTATAGAAAATTCCCAATTAGGGAGATTATTGGAAAACTGCAATAGTATTACCTCTTCCTAAGGTGTCTAAGGTGGATAATATGTCTGACTTAAGACCTATAAGCTTATTGTCTGTATTGTCAAAGGTATTTGAAAACATTATTTACTCACAAACAATCAACTATTTGCTTGCTTATGACCTCTTGTCAAATTCCCAATCTGGTTTTCGCAAAAACGGCACGGCTTGTGTTTTGTTGAAGGTTTTAGATGATGTTATTCAAGCTGCTGATCAGGGAAAACTTCCGCCCTGGTGCTGCTAGACTACAGCAAAGCCTTTGATACCTTAGACCATGGACTTCTTTGCGCGAAACTTCATTATTATGGATTTACCCAAAACACCATTAGCTTTTTCAAAAACTATCTTTATAATCGACAGCATTGACAAGCTTGTCAATAAGCAAAGGTGTGCCCCAAGGTTCTATATTAGGGCCCCTTTTTTTCTTAATTTATATCGCTGATATGGACAGACTAATACCTAATGCACATAAGTTTTTACCCTACAGAAATAGCCGAGGTTACTATAAAAATGACGCAAAATCTAAAAAATGTTAATAATTATTCCATTGAAAACGGACTAAAGCTTAACCCCTCGAAGTCGGCCGTCATATTCTTTGGACCTAATAGGGAGTGGATAAAACAAAACTTTAATTTAACTTTATCAGACGTTATCATCCCTTCTGTAAATGAGTATAAGAATTTAGGTGTTTTGGTAGATACTAATCTAAGATTTAAAAATATGCAACATTGTTAAGAAGTCCCTTATATTGCTTAGAAATCTATACAAAAATTAATCTATTTTAAATAAATCTCTAAAAAGGCAACTCTGTGAGTCTCTTGTTCTTTCTCATCTCAGTTATGCGGATATCGTCTATGGCCCTTGTCTTGATTTGCAATCCAAACAAAGATTGCAAAGAATTCAAAATTCATGCATACGCTTTGTTTTTAACCTTAAACTACGGGACCACGTAACATTTAGATTGCATGGACTAAACTGGCTAAACATTCGGGACCGGCTTAAACTGCATCTAGCCTGCTTTTTACACCGATTGCTGGAAAGCGGAATACCCCATTACTTACGTGAAAAACTAACTTTCCGATGTGCAACTCACAGCCGCGACACCCGTCACAATGATCAATTGAATATACCCCGCCACAGAACCGCCCTTTATGAACGTTGTTTTTCATACGTGTTTCCAAAGTTGTTTAACACCGAAATTAAAAACAAATTTTCTAACCTAAGTTATAACGCCTTTAAAAAAAAATTTAAACATCACCTTCTTATAAGTAGCACGGGTTGAGATTCTTTAGTTAATTTTTGTTGTCATTATTTTTGGTTTACTGATATTGTATCTTAGTTCAAATTAAAATGTATTTATTGTAATTTATTTATTTTTACTGCTATTATAACATTGTATCTTAGTTAGTATAAGTTTATTTAAATTAAAATGTATTGTAATTTTTGTTTATACATGCTCGGTTAGGCAAACAGCTATGTTGCCCCTCGCCGAGTAAAAAATAAAGACGATTCTATCTATCTATCTATCTATTTCTAACAGATTGTTGCGCCATATAATCCAATTACACAAAGATGTTAATCTCTATCCAACCCCGGTGGGAACCGGCAAAATATGGGCGAGAAACCATATTCTAGAAATTGCACAAGTATTAATGAAACATACCCATTGTAATAGACTCAGATCTCTATCAATATTTTCCATAATTAGGTTCCATACTTTATTTACTCTAAGATGCCAATTATTTTTAATCATTGAATGTATAGTCGAATAAAAACATAACCGAATCTGCGATTTTAAACCACTCGTAGTAACGACTTTTAAATTTATGTTTATATTGTGGTCTTAACTCGGCCGCTATACATTTTTTTATATCTAAAATTGCGCCACTAAATTTACAATATAAGTCTATACATTTTTTACATTCATTTATCTCCTGTACTGAATTCAAGGTAAGGGTTACATAATCAGCAAAGGAACTGACATTAATATTATTGTTTATTAATAAACATGTTAAGGTTTCTATTATTAACACAAATATTATCATAGACATTGGGCATCACTGACGGACTCCCCTCTCTATATTAATTTCTTGGTCCTGATAGTGATTGATCCGAACTGTTGATTTAGCACCATTGTACGGTGCTTTCAAATTATTAATTATTTGCTCATTTGCTCATTAACTTTTTTTTTAAAACAAACCACAAAAACTCATGTGAGAGCCTATCAAAAGCATGATTGAAATCAATACTCAAAAGCAACTTCTCATATGACTCAAAAACAGCTCCAAATAAGTCTTGTGTGGCTACCTTCTTTCCATAAACTCCAAAGGATATAACGTCATCATTTTTTAGTTTAAGATATTCTTGAACATACTTATGAAAATCTAAAGCTGAAAGTTTTTTGGGAACCTCTGCAAAGTTAAGACTGGACATACTTTACTTATTTTCGCGTTCGTCTAAGGACTTTACACACAAAAAAACTTTCCGTTTATACCGTTGATAAATACCTATCACGACCTTACCGCGCAAAGGCTGCACGGCGAGTGGATAGCGCATAATATAATATTATTATTATTATATAATATTTTATGTAGAAGAGTTAAGTGTAAATTAAAGAAAGAGTAAATATACTTAGGAATGGTTTTTTGAATACCTTAAGGCTGGAATTCTTAAGAACATTTAGCTCTATGATTTATTTAAAAAATATTCTTAAAGATCTCTTAAGATAGGGTCTTTTTAGCTTTAAGACGTACTTAACAACCTCCTGAAGAATCTGGAAACTTATGAGAATGTTTATGAAAAAGTTTTATCATTATCCTAAAGACCTTCCCAAAGGGTTGTGCCGTTCTAAAACGGTTACTGGAATCGCCGGATTCTATTTTGTGCTCAGGGTTTGGCTTGCACAGTTCCTCAATGATGACAAAATTAAACCAGAGTTGGAACGGTTTGTGAATGAAATTTATAATCTGTATCATAGGTTTAATTAATTAATATTATGTTTTTGGGTCATATACTAGTCCATTTAGACGATATCTCTTCGTCCGGGGCTTAGTCAGAGCTGGGCGACCCTCCTATATGATTTACACTTTATTACAGTTTACACGTTATCAGTGAGATGCATGGATGGCGAGCTCTAAGCACCGGGACACCACGACTCTTATAAATAACTTTTTAATTCCTACTCCCGCTTCATAGCTGCCATTACCCTAATATTCTATGTAGAACTGGGCAGACGAACAGGATAGAACACAGGAACAACTAGTTTCACACGTTTACAGTTTCCACACTGAGCATATCATAAGTTATTTATCAATATTACTATAGGTTAGGTATACATTTTGGTATATTGTGCAGCAGAAAACTAGCAAACAACAAAAAATATGATATATTAGGCGGTAAGTGTGTTAGATAAATACTTGAATTGAACTATACAGTATACGATCCTTCAATCTATTTTACAGGTATTTAATATAGGATAAAGGTAACAATTTTTAATAAATTAAAATAATTTAAAATAGAATCTCATTAAACCCTGTACACCCTATACAGATGATTGAAAATCTGAAAGGTCCACAAGCGTTAACACGAAATGTTAATAAGCCAAAGTGAGAAAATCAGTAATCAGCAGATATACAATTATCAATATGCCGTTTACTCCCGCCAGTCACTTCAGTTCCTGCTTTCAGTCTGGTATAAAAATTACCGTTCCGAAAATGATTCACTAACGATAATAAATTTTGTTAGAACACAAAGAGGACTGTTTACTAAACCTGCAGCTCCCAGTTATAAATCACATCCTCTCTTGCGCAGAAGCATAACCGTACGATGAACGGTTTTTCGACGCGTTAGAACGGATCTTATATTTTTACCATTGTAGTTTTAGATAAAACCAACGTGTTTGTTTTAATCTAAAACTATTTTCAGTTGTCCATTTTATCGTAACCTATATAATATAAATCGTTTTTAGAAGGAAAATCAACACATATAGCCTAAAAATGAAATGGGCTTAAACGCTTTTCTACCATTTAGCAAAGTGCCACGGGCCTAACAAAAAAGCTGTCAAAAGGTGTAAAGTCGCTTCAAGCACTGAATGGTATTAGATAAAACTCAAAAGCAATGATTGATATTAAAAAAATAAACCCTAACATTAAGTGAGTTTAGAACCTGAGCTTAAAATCTAAAAACAAAACGGACATAAATTACCGACACATGGGGCTCACTTAATTTGCATATGTTGCAGACATCCTAAAACAGAAACACTGCAATATCAGGTCAAGGGTCCCATTAAATAGGAATCAGTGTATTAATTAAGTTGGGATTGGGCCTATAGAGTTGCTTTTAAAACAAGGTGTATTTAAATTCCCGTGTGTTGACACCTTTTTTTGAGTTCTTGAAATTAAAGCCCGTGATTTTGTATATAATGATGTTTTAATTATCGGACTGTGTTTTTGGTTAGCCCAGGTTAAGCTATTTGTTTTTAGTTAAGATGCAAAAAAGGTTATCAACAAATGCAGTGTTTCCTGACCAACAGGAGTCTTGTAGCCGCTTGCTAGGACGGTAGAATTCTAAACCTTCTAAAATTGTAAATTTCAAAGCCTCTATTGGTCAAGAATCGCTGTATTAGTTAGACGCAGTGTTGGGCGTCACTTAAGGCGCTTACCAGAAGTAACCGCATAAGTGACCTTAAATAATCGTGTCACTTTCAGAAATTAAAAGTTTTTTGAAATTAAAGGCATTGAAAACTAGAAAGAGTCCGTCCTCGAGTGGTATTTGAACCCGCAACCTCGGTTTTACCGCGACATTCCTCTACCAACTAAGCTATCGAGGCCCCGATACCAAAGTGGTAAAGTGTAGCCATAAGGTTCCGCCCTTTCCGCAGACATGTCCCACTGGCCACTCTTCAGCGTCCCACTAGTTGTCTCCTTGCAGGTTCCGTCCGTGTGTGTTGAAATTTTATATATGGACGCCAAGTGAAGTAAGCTGCAAGCAAGTAGGAAAAATGAGTTTTTGTAGGTTATGGAAACCAAAACTTTCATAAATGACCGGTCATGTACATATAAATAAAAAGTGACCAATTTTTGAAAATTACTGGAAAAATTACCTAAAATGACCGTTCATGTATATATAAATAACCGATTTTGGAAAATGACGTTAAATAACCAGTAATTTCATAAGTGAACGATTTATGAATTAAATAAAGTGATTTTTTTTATTTAATACATCAACTTTGTCAGGTATCAATTGAAAGCTTAAGATAAAAGCAAACTTTTAGGCATACTTTGGAGCGTTTTAAAAAATGACCGTATAAATGACCATAAGTGACCGGGTTATAAATGACAAGTGACCAATTCATAATTGAACGGACGTTTGCCAACACCAGTTGGACAGAGTTTGTTTATTTTCAGTTTTCACAGTTCACACAAACCACTTTGTTGTAGTGGTTAAGTGTTTACCAGTCATTCGGTAGTCTGCGCTTCAATTTTACTTTGTAAATAATAGTGTTTTCGTCCTCGGATTGCGTTTTTGACTATCCCTTTTTTTTAATGTAAACATGCTTATCAACAAATGCTGACCAATACGGGCATCGAATTTCACAAGTCTTATAGGTTTAGAAATCAGGCTAGCCCCCTCCTCTAAGATATGTCAAAACATTAAAACGTCAATTGTCAAAACAACATCATCTATAAAGATGTCAGCCTGGATAAAGCCCTCTTAAAAATGTGAAACATATACTGTTTTAATATAAAATGGCAACGCAAAAGCCGAGCTTATGGGCTGAACATTTAATAAATCGTTTTGGGGACCAGGTAAGTCCTGCATGTAGATGCATGTCCAACAAATTCAGCCAGATGATACTGCCCACCAACTAATCAATATTTACAGGATCGCTAATTCAATTCCAGGGGTCAGCTTCGATATGCCTTAAATGTATTTATTTTTGTTTTAGTTGCCTTGCCGCATTGGTCCTCAAACAACTCATACAACCATAAATCAGGAACAAAATAAAAATTGCATTATTCAAATATCCAAACACAAATTTTCTTTGGTCCTTGATGGTTTTGTTAAAGTTCTCAAAAAAGTTAATGAAACAGTAAGTTGCCTTTTATATTTTTTTATTTCTTATTAAGCTGGTATTTTTTTATGTGAATTAAACTAAAGTAGTTTACAGCTATAACTGATTTGTTGTTAGTTTAGTTACATCTTGATTTGTTGATGTTTTCATTGTGAGAATTTTAAACTATAATCCGAAATTTTAGACATTTAACTAAAGCACTATATTTTCAAACATGATAAGTAATACTATATTTTTTCATATAACCATATAGACATATTTTAAAAATACATCTTTGAAATGATCTTTATTATGGATTATTATCTGACATTTGTTAACAGTTTTGTTTTGACATTTAATTTGTAAACATTCAGATATTCTGAAAGTAAGTGTTCAATATAAGAAAAATGATTTTCTTTCATTAAGAAAAAAGTATAATTAATTTAATAATAATATTTTAGTTCAGGTTTTTTTTACCAGAGTAAAATGTCGTGCTATAGTTTACAATAAAGCACAGTAGAAGAAATTTGCAAAATAATTCTTTTAACAGTCTTTAAATGACGTATATGTATTTTAAGCAGAATGTGGAAACATGCAAGATCTATATTTTTTGAACCAGTGGGTTTAGTAGGACTTTCAAAATAAAATATAATAGTAATTTAAAAATTATACTTAGGTCTCTATTAGTTTAAAAAGTGAGATAGATACATTTAAGTAAACTTCTAATCTTCTTCTTTTTAACTTTATTACTTCTGCAATATCAAAACCAAATAAAGGATGTATATAAAGCGACAAGCAGAAATGGCACTTCCTGTGGAAAATTAAAACATTCAGAGTCTAAGAAAAAAAATCATCCATAATAAGAAATGCTGTAAAGATGGAAAAGTTTTATAAAGTCTTCATTCACTATGATATTTACTGTGGGGTGTTTTACTCCTTAAAAAGTGTACAACAGATTCCCAGTAATATTTATAATCAACTGCCCTATTCTTGAAACAGGCAGTGTGATATCTGAGAGTAATAAGAAATGCACCCTTTACTTTCTTGGGCAATATGCTTCTGGTTTCCAGAATACAGCGGCAAACTGTGTTTTTAAGAGATTATTATGATTTTTGAGAGATTATGAATAAAATACTAAAATTACCAAGAGTCGATTTATAAGAGATTTTTTTAGGATTCTGAATGTTCCCAAGAGATTACCAAAAGTTCAGAGACTATTAATTGTCATTAATCAGCCCTTATAGGAAAATGCGCATTACTGGAATTTTTCACAGTTATAAAGTAACGATTTTTAGGGAGTCAGTGGGGGACAATAATTAGTTATAAAATATACATTAATCATAAGACAAAAAAGATTGTATTAATAATGTTACTAATCCAGTTGAATTTTTTATTAGAAATGTGTATTATAAAAAAATTAGAGTTTATTAAAACAATTTTTTAATGACAAAAGGACATACCTATTTGGGAAAGTTCATGTACATGCATACCTTGGTGTATTTCTGAAAAATCTTTATAATCTACATAAGTCAAATAAAAAAAAAATTAAAATTAAATTACATGTTGCATTTTTTGATTTAGAGATTAGAATTTTAAAATAGCAGATATGCTTTATTCTTGCCACCCCTTCAAAAATTGTATTTAACTGAATATAGGTAGCTACAGAACATCTCTATAATCTTGTTTTATGTTTACCTGAAAAAGATTAATATGACAAGAAGAAATGTTTTTTCCAAATGTGTACAGGCTGTTTTTAATTGATGATTAAAAATGAAGGATGTAATTTTTTTGTCTCATTTTTCAAAGTCAAAGTCAAAAAAGAGCTTTATTATTGTCACAATGTATAATCATTGACAAAGCCATATATCGGCAAGCTTAAACGTTAACAACATATTACAAATAAACAAATAATAATAATAAACTACCAATGATTTAAAACTATGGATATGCATGACTACAACAAATATAGGATAAACTGAATAAACATGTTAAGTTATATATTGATATCTTATTGTTAGTTATGTTCTTCAACTTAAAAAGCAAAAAATTATATAATAAAAAATACATTACTCAAAAGAGGTCAGAATGTTTGAAAGCACACAGAATACAAACAAAACAAAAACTACAAATACTCACACTAACACAGGCAAAAACAAAAAAGGGGAAATCATTTCCTAATCTAGTCTATCACTAAAATATTCATTCAATCTGTAGTATGCTTTTTTTAATAAAAATGTTTTTATTTCCCTTCTAAATGCTTTCTCTTGATGGAGCACTCTTACTCTAAGTGGCAGATGATTAAACATTTTTTTGCCACTATAGACAAAAGAATATTTTACTAGTTCTGACTTAGGAATAAGTAAATTTAGCTGATACGAGAAGCGCATATTATAATGACGTTGCTTCAACAATTCATCTTTATACTTTTTATGAACTAAAGACACAGTCTCTAAAATATATATACAACAAAGTGTTAAGATTCCATGTTTTACAAACAAGTGTCAACAGCAGTCAAAAATTCTAGCACCACACGTATCTAAATTAGGACTGAAAGTTCATATAAACATGTATCCACAAGACCTTCGATTTTGAGATACAGGGTATTAAAATATTATTTTTTAGATTTTTTTCATGTACCTCATACAATTCTAGAGATAAATCATTTAAATTTGACACACAATATTTTGTGAGCGTATCTACAAAATGGCTGTAATACATTTTAGAAAAATCTACAGGGTGTTACTTTTCTTAGATAGTGACCCCTGAGGGGTGAACCACTGTTTAAAAGTTGTAAACTGGAATATCGTTTTTTACAAAACATTCCCTTTTTCTGAAGAGATTATCTTTAAACAATTAAGAATACACCTATCACCAGAGTATTTGTAATTAATCTAGAATACCCCAAAAATATCTCTAACAAACCAAAAATTTTAATTTATTGTAAAATACCCATGAATTCCCAAAGGGTACCTTGGAATACCCACACCTTCAAATTTATTCTCTTAATTTTGATATATGTTTTTTTTTTTATCATCAAGTGTTGTTTAATGAATTGTTTTGTAAAATGCAATATATTTATTTATAATTGAAAATGAAGTAGATATTTCTTTTTTTTTGTTTTTGGAGTAAATTTATAGATATAAACAAATTGTAGTAAAAAAATAATAAACAGAAAAAAGTACTTAGTTTTGTTTTTGTAATATACATAACAATACACATCAAATATTTAAGATATGAAACTCAGTATAGGTTTTGTTTTGGTTTTTTGACATGCAATAATTCTTTCACCTTATCAGGTATATCTTTTGCAACATCTTATTTCTTATGGCACTTAAAAACACATTTTCTTTCTGGTTTCAAAAATATGTAATAGGTATGATGAGATTTCCTCTAAGTGTTGTTGAAATATTGAGCTTTAAAAGTTTGTAAAAAGGGATTAAATGGGGGATATTTTGAGATATGGAATTTATCAGAGGTAAAACATTTTGTTTATTTTATTGTTATTTATAGCTACTTTGATTTTTATTATATGTTTAAAGACTTCCCACATTAAAATCTACGAATTTACACTTTTTTGTATCTCGAAAGATAAAGGGCCAGCATGCATGTCAAAACGTGAGAAAAAAATACACTGTACACTGGAAACACGGTGTAATTTCGATAATGTATTTTTTTTATTATTTATTTTATTAATAGCTATGCTAATATAAACCATTACATAGTACATGTTACATCGAATATAAATTTTCTACCAAAAATGTTTCTAAAAATCTTAAATTTAACAAAATTAGCAGATTTTATTTCTGCCAGAAGATTATTAAAGTCTGTCAATCCTTTATAAAACAAGCTATTTTGTGCAAAGGAAGAATTGACCATTGGTACATGAAACGCATATCCAGCTCTAGTATTATTACCATGGATATATCTAACAAAATGTAGTTTTTCCAAGATATGTTCAGGATACATTTCGTTTCTAATTTTATATATTACTATCATAGTATTAAAGAATATATTTTGTTTTACACTTAATAATCGTGTTGCTTTTAACATATCTGATATTCCTGTGTCTCTATTACAGTTTAATATACATCTTAAAGCACGGTTTTGTTTCTTTTGAAGAATATCAGTATTTCCTTTACTAAACATATACATAATTGTAGCACAGTAATTGAAATGTGAGAGAATTATTTTTTGTAAATCAATAGCTTTGTCCTTTCACTTAGGTCTTTTCCTATTCTACATAGAAAGTTAATCTTTTTGGTAACTTTTTTGCATTGCTTAGCGAATGTAAGACTTTCATCTACTAAATATTTACACCTTTAACCTGTTCAATTTTATCACAGTCTATTATTACACCATTATGACTACAATAATCACACTGTATTTGTTTTTAAGTATCATATATTTAGTCTTTTTAAAATTCACATACAGACTATTATTGCACAGCCATTTGTGTAATCTACCTAAATCATTATTTATTGTCTCTACTACATCATTAATGTCATGACTTTCAAAAAAAAAATAGTGTCATCTGCAGAGAGTTGAATTTCACAGTCTTTAATTTTCTTACAATATCATTAATATATAACAGAAATATCATTTTTAAAATTCTGAAAATTGATGTACAATATTCAGTGGATAATGTTAAAAAGTTTTAAATGTTCCTATCATAATAAAATACAATTAGAAAATAACAGACAAAAATAAAACACAGTAACTAAAAAGTAAAAGTGGAAGCCACTATTACATACTACTATAATACTCCCCAGAAGTATAAAAAGCATTCTGCAGAAGGTATTTTTTCAAGGTTTTTTTTGAAAGGTGTTCGTCTCTAAGGCTCTAATATGTGAGGGTACAGTAATTGAAAAACTTTGGACCATAATAGTTAGTGCCCACCCCAGCCCTTGTGAGGTGGAGATGGTTAATTACTAGATTAGTGCAATGCCTTGTCTGATAGTCATGGACATCATGATGCGAGATGACAAACTGAAGGTTTCGCCTAACTTGCAAAAGACACTGCAGGATGTATATGCAAGGAGTCATTAACCTATATCTAATAAAACTTTGCCGACAGTCATCCTAGTACTTGTGCTGCTACAAGCCTTACACATCTTCCTTGTTGTTTGAAAATTAACTTAGCATGTGGAGAATGACCCCACTCTAGTCGGCATAAGACATGAGAGAGCCAAAGAAGCCATGGTAGGCTGCCAGAAGAGTTCCAGTAGATACACATTTAGTCAGGTTCCTAATCAAATAAGTGGACTTTGATAGTTTCCTACCAAGGTGCATCACATGGTTTTTCCATCATGATAGCACCATATCTAGAGTTACCCCAAGTAAATTCACTTCCTTAGAGCAATTCGCCAATAATCTAAGATCATTTTTGCCTTTACCCAAAGTAAAATTGATTGGGTTTTTCCAGCATTCATGCACATTCTGTTAGTGACAAACCAATCTTTGATGTTTGAGGCAGTTTCAGAGATAGGTTTTATAAACAAACTAAATTTTTAGTTATTTATTTATTTAAGATTTCTTGATGGTATTTTCGAATTTACAGCAGCATTCACCTTACCGACATACTTTGGACACTAATATATCAGATTACACTATTTTTAATAATTAGCTGTTTCTTTTTTATTGAGGATTTATGTTAGAAACATTTCAGATATATCGTTTTCATATAACGACTGAAGTCTATAAGTGTATTTTTTTGTTTTAACTTTTCAAATACTTTATATTATATTGTCGCTTAGGTATTGATTTTATTTGACAATGTTAACACTTCTAAAGTCTTAATAAATAGAAGATGATAAAAGCAAAAAAAGTAGGTTGAAAATCAGTTTTTAAAAGATCCAAGTTTAAAAAGTAATAGAAACCTTCTTATGCCACATTGAGCACTATCATACCTGATATGCAAGAAAAGATAAAAGCGAAAAATAAGAAAAATGCCATCACCATGAATATGATATTTATTTAGTAAAAATGTGTATAATGAGATTTAAATGATTTAATAAAAAGAGACAATGTTTTGAATTTATCAGGAATTCTGTATCCTGAATTCAGTGACCATGTCTGTTCTACTGTAAATTTTACAAGTGAGATACGAGGGATGACTGCTGAAAACTGTTGTGTGACACAAGGGAGCAGCATGTAATTCTCAAAGGTTTCTAAAAAATTTTTACTCGAAAAATAATGCCCAATGAAAGTCAGTTACATGATCTATCTTACCTGTCAAACCTGACTTTTTTTTCTAAAAAATGACAGAAAACTGCTTTTTTTCTCGAAATTTTGAAAAATGGTAAAAGAGAAATTTATTTATTTTCTTATTCCATGGCTACATGCCAAATTTCCACAGCTATTCTTTGCCTTCAAATTTTTCTAATTTTTTTATGCTTTTTCACTGTACCGAATGTAAGCAAACCTGAATTAAACTAGATATTTTTGATAAATTCATCGCCTAAATGCATTTTCTTAATTAATTTTTTATTTTAAACGCCATTTTGTTGATGAAAACATAAATAGCTTCAAAGAAATGTGTTCAACTTGGTGGAAAGTTTACCCATGTTCCACATTTTAAAGTAAAATATTTTTACTTCCGTCGTAAAAAGGAAGTATATAATCGTGAAAAAATTATCCTTTAAGATTCTTTCAGATATTTACGTTTCCTACGGGTCCCTAGTTGCCGAAAAACATGTTTTTTTAATTCCGTCAGTCTGTGTGTCAGTCTGTCTATCCGCGACACTACTTACTCGATTCACTTCAAATTTTGGTCGAAAATTAAGGGTCATATGGGGATGACCTGGTAACATTTTGGTAAATATCCAATATGGCAAAACAGAATCGCGGCCTAGTGAAATGTTAAAGAAATTATTACGGAAAAACTACTTACCCAATTTATCTCAAATTTTGAACAAAAATCAAGTATTATGTATATTAACTGGTAAAATTTTGGTACGAATCCAAATTGTGTGCCACAACTAATTGTGGTATAGAGATGAACTAGTAAAACTATGGTACTAATTCAAGAGGGGGGAACAAAATGGCGACCAAATAAATTATTTGTAATCGTGAACAAAAACCGCCTCTTAGGTTTTACATATTTTTAGGTTTTAGCGTTCCTAAATGGCAATAAATATGTTTTATTCCGTCAGTTCGTCTGTCGGTTTGTCTGTCTTTTTGTCAGTTTGCACCATAGCTTAAAAACTACTCATCAGATTGACTTCAAATTTTAGTAAAAAATTAAGGGTCATGGGGATGACCTGGTAATATTTTGGCAAAAATCCAATATGCTGGAACAAGATGGCCGCCTAGTAAAACGTAAAACAAATTATTACCAAAAAAAGTAATCTAATTTACTCAAATTTTGTACGACAATTAAGTGTTACATAGGAACGAACTGGTAACATTTTGGTATGAATATAAGATAGCAAAACAGAATGGCGGCCTAATAAAATGTTTAAAAAATCGACGTAAAAAAATCTACTTATTAGATTGATTTCAAATTTTGTGCACACATGTATGATATAGCATGATGATATATATATATATATATATATATATATATATGAATACATATATATATATATATATATATATATATATATATATATATATATATATATATATATATATATATATATATATATATATATATATATATATATATATATATATATATATACATATATATATATATATATATATATATATATATATATATATATATATATATATATATATATATATAAATTAAAAATAAAAATAAAACATAAAAAATATAAAAAACTATAAAACATAGACAAGTTTATCAGTAAAAACAATTGTATCTTGTAAAAACACAGTATATTAAAGCTATTGGCCAAAAAACAAATACAATATACAATATTTGAGACGAACAATTCAGTATATAAATCATGGACTAAAGTAAAAATACATAAAAATACAAATATCAGTAAAATTAAAAAATATGAGAATTCAGTCAGGACAAGATATAATTTAAAAATATAATTAAAAAACAGATTGATTGTAAGTAGGTATATAGAATTGGGGTGGGACAATGAGAATTTAAAACTAGAAGCAAAAGCAACACTGGCAATTATAAACAAAAGTTCCAACAAAAAATAAGAAGTATTAGAAATAGATTTGAAAATTCAAATTAAAAAAAGATAAAAAAAACAACAGCAACCTATTAAAAATCCAGGGTCATCAAATGAAATAAAAACAAATAAAGCAGACTCATGCCAATACTAACAGTGTCACATCATGTCACTATAAAATTCTGTCAGACTGTAATAGGCCTTGTCAACCAGAATTTTCCGAACTTGCTTTTTAAATAGTTTTAGAGTGGGTTGTTCCTTAATATTATTGAGAAGAGAATTATATATCTTAATACCCTCATAAATGATAGATTTTTTCGCTAAGCTTGACGTAGGTATAGGTAAGTAGATGATAGTAGATAGTAGATTGAGATGGTGGCGAGTTACATATCTAGGATTTGGGACTGTAAATTTATCTCTTTTAGCGTATCTATACTGACAGTTCCTAAAATATGTAAACTAACAGTAGTTAATATTTTTTGGTTTATAAAAAGCAGTTTACATGAATCACGGATTTTTGCCATGCATATATATCTTACTGTTTTTTTTTTTAATTACAAACAGCATATTAATTAAATAGCTACTAGCTACTCCCCAAAAACAAATCCCATATTTAAGCCTCAGTGTAATAAGGGCATAATATACTGATTTTCCAACTATACTACCTAGTTCTTCAACTGCTACCTTAACCGCAAAACAACCAGACAATATTTTCCTACTGAAGGCATTAATATGGTCATCAAATTTAAGTCATCTATGACCAAACCGAGAAACCTAGAACTATGTTTTCTTGTCAAAGGAATTTATCAATTACCTAACCTTCCAAACAACATCTAAAAACAAACGATGGTCTTTATCAAATTCAGTGACAAAAGATTCAAATCACACCATGCTTTAATTTTATTAGCATCCGTTAATATAGTGTCATTTAATAAATTGACGGAATGCCATAAGATCGTCGTGTCGTCTGCAAATAATGTGAACTGACCAGCAATATCCAAGTTAGCAAGGTCATTTATATAAAGAAGGAAGGTGAAATGTGTGAAATACCTAAACACAAGTCGCACAAGTTTGAGGGTTGCTTTCAATATATTGGCACAAAATTTCTAAATAAATTTGTCCTGCCATATCAGAATTGTCCTTCAATCCAAAATTTTGGGAAAAAACTTTTCAGAGTGCTGTTATCTATACCGAAAAGTAATTCGCCCATTCTCTAGAATAATTGTAACAATATTTTTCCCCCAAGAAACAAACCCAAATAATTCATTTTCTATTAACCCTAAACAAAATGTATAAAACTTCGTAATGGTAAGAAAATTTACAATATAGGTTACATGTTAGTAATTTATGTAAAAATGACTGTGTTTTTCACTTTTTTATGTACATTTTTTTTAATGTTATTTTAACCATTGTATTTGCGTATTTATGTAACAATGACTGTGTTTTTCACCTTTTATGTGCATTTTAATTGCTGTGTTAATAACTAGAAATAACGACTGTAATTAATGTAATACTGATTAGTTTAGAAATAGGGAGTACCAGCTCCGCCATAATGTTTCCTTTTGAGAATATTTGTATGACACTTCTCAATAAATTTTATTTGAATTTGAATTTGAGGAGAAGCGGGCACAATACAGAGCCCTGTGGTACTCCCCAGTTATTAGCTTGGGAATCAGAGGCACTTGAACCCACCAAGACCGTTTACCTCCGACCTGACAAATAGGACTCAAACCAGGAAAGAATCACTCCTCTAAAACCATACCAGTGAAGTTTACGCAGCAGAATTCCGTGACTGACACAGTCAAATGCCTTAGATAAGTCACAGAAAACTGCTGCTGCAAATCCCCCTTTATTAGTTTGATTATACAATTCTAATTCCAATAAGTCGAATAAAGCATAATTTGTGCTATTATTTTTCTTAAACCCGAACTGCGATCTGCTAAGTACATTATGTCTGTCCAAAAATGAAGTAATTCGCGTTTTGGCTAACTCTTCTATTATTTTCGACAGAGTAGAAAAAAGAGAGATTGGGCGGAAATTTGATGCCTTGTTTAAATCACCTCCCTTGTGGACAGGAATCACCTTGGCTAAAGTCAAACTTGGAGACAAGAAACCCTTTTCCCATGAGATGTTTATTGCCTATACCAGTATATGCAATGCGGAGTCAGGCATATTGAGAAAGTTTCTTGCAGACAACCCATGATCTCCAGAAGTTTTTTGTTCTTTATTAATATAAATATTTGTTTAAGTTCAAGGTCTGTTGGTAAGAAGTAAAATGAATTTGGAGTTGATCTACTAGAAATGTCAATCAAATCAATTGGATCTATAGATGGCTTAATATTTTTCGTTAGGTTCTCAGCAATGGTGCAATAGTAATAACATCAGGGGATTGTTCTGGTTCAGCAGCTCCCTGAAGTCCCTTGTTGTGACGAATATCATTTACAATAGACCAACATTCTTTTTGTTTATTTGCTGATTGTCTCGGACGATCAGAGTAGTAATTTCTTTTCGAAATAATTTAATTTGCGATAAAGTGATCAATAATCATTAAAGTATTGATGGAAATACACAGAATCAGTAAATTTTCTAATTCGATGAAGCGAACGCATGTTTTTTGAAGAAGCTTTCAGTCCCTTAGTCAACCATGGTTTTTTAGACTTATTCTTTATTTGTTTTATTGGAAAGGCTTTGTCAGAAACATCTACCAGCGTTCCATGAAATTCACCAATAGAGTCCCGTGACACTAACACACTTTCCCAGGCAACAGACAAACACAGTTGACAAAATCTATTATAGTTTGTTCTACTAAAAATTCTACCATATCGACAAGGAGGAATTGCACTCAAATTTGCATTATATGCATTAAGAACAACTGACTCATAGTCAGATAGGGCTGCATTGACAACTGAACACTCAACAACATCACCAATGAAATTAGAACAAACATAATCTATTATAATAGCCGAGTATTGAGTAATACGTGTAGGTGATTTTACATGCATAATTAAATTACTTGATTCTAATATACTAATTAAGCGTAAAGTTGGAACAGACCCCTTTTCCTTAAAATTTATGTTAAAATCCCCAGATACAATTACAAAAGCAGATCTAGAAATTTGGGACAAGAGAGTATCCAAACCATCCAAAAAATCACCAATAGCTGAGGATGGTGACCTATAAACACAAATTATATACAGACTTAGGAGTTGTGAAAAAACAAAAACAAACTCAAATGCCCCCTCCAAAGATTATTGTATTGGTCAAGTTGTACAAAAGGGTTCTTTTCCAAAAATGTTTTGTTTCCTAGGATTATACAGCCTCCATGGGCCGACCTAGATCTACAAAAAGTAGATAAAATTATATAGTTAGGAATATTTATCAGTTGATTCTGTTTTAACCAATGGTCCGTGATAAGAATAATATAGGGAGATCCTGTTAATTTAAAAATATTGTTAGTTCCTCTGGTAACGTTGTGGTACGAATTCAAGATGGCGGAACAAAATGACGGCTAAATAAATTTTACTTCCTTCGTAAAAGAGAAGTATTGTAATCGTCAAAAAAATTACCTTCCTAGTTTTTATCATATCTTTACGTTTCAGGGTTCCTAGACGCCGCAAAACATGTTTCCTCAATTCCGTCAGTCTGCCTGTCTGTCTGTCGGTCTGTCTGTTCGCGGCATAGCTAAAAAACTACTTACCCGATTGACTTTAAATTTTGGCCAAAAATTAATGTTCATATGGGGATGTCATGATTGTTAAAAATCCAACACGTCAAAACAAAATGGCGGCCTAGTGAAATGTTACAAAAATTATTACTAAAAAACTGCTTATCCAGTTTATCTCAAGTTTGCACATAAATCAAGTATTATGTAGGAATTAACTGGTAAAATTTTGGTACGAATCCAAGATGGCGGAACAAAATGGCAGCTTAATAAAATATTTAAAAAATCAGTCTCATAAACACTACTTAATGAACTAATCTCAAATTGTGTGTCATAACTAACTGTGGTATAGGGATGAACTGGTAAAATTGTGGTACTAATTCAAGATGGCGGTCAAATAAAATATTCAGTCAAATAAATAATCTGAGGTTTTATATCTTTTCGGGTTTTAGCGTCCTTACATGCCAAACATTTTTTTTTATCATCCGTCGGCCCGCTGTCTGTCAGTTTGCGGTATAGCTAAAAAAAACTACTCAACAGAGCGACTTCACATTTTAGTCAAATACTAAGGGTCATATGGGGATGAGCGGGTCATATTTTGATAAAAATCCAATATGCCGGAACAAGATGGCGGCATAGTGAAACGTTAAAAAAATTATTACTAAAAGACCTAATCCAATTTCCTTAAATTTTACAAAAAAAATCGAGTGTTACATAGGAATGAATTGGTAACATTTTGGTATGAATATAAGATAGCAAAATAAAATGGCGGCCTAATGAAATATTTAAAAAAAACGGGCTGTAAAAAAGCTACTCATTAGATTAATTTAAAATTTTGTGCAATCATTTAAGTGTGATATAGAGATAAACAGGTAAAATTGTGGTAGGAATTCAAGACGGCGGAACAAAATGGCGGCCAAATATTTTTTTTAGAAAATCAACGTAAAAAAACTTATTCAATTGACTTTAAATTTTGTAGGAAAATTAAATGTGATATAGGGATAAACTGGTACGAATTCAGCATGACGTAACAAAATGGCAGCGTGAGTCAATGTAAAAACTACTTATTGAATTGATAATAGGTGGAGTTGAAATTTGATATATAGGTATGGAATAAAAAAAGAAACATAATTTTCCCTTATCATTTTTTAAGCATTAGAACAAAATGTCAAGTTTGATATTTGTAGAAGTGGCAAATTATTTCGAAATAATTTTATGTGGAAAAGTAGTTTTGATAACCCAGTCTCTTGGTGAAAAGGATTTTGTTCTTCATCTTCATTATCACAAATAGCGTCACGAATTTTGATGATGCCGGCATCTTCGGCAACTACGGAACGCAGTTTACCGTTTATTGCCATATTCATATGAAAAAGAGAGACAGACTTTTACCAATGACAGAGCCGCTAAACTACTCTATGTATCCTACAATGAAAACTTGCTGAAGAAAATAGAAAAGAAGATTTTAAGGAAGTAGACAGGCAAGAAGATTCTAATGCCGAAGATGTTATTGAGTGTAACGACAGTGATGACGATATGCCTCTTGCTCAACTTGTTTGTGAAAAATAAGATTTTTTTACCAATCTGACCTTATTTTTTATTTTTTTTGAGAATAACTTCATTTGTGTTGATGTCTAAGCGTTCTGTGTTTTGTTATGTTTTTTTATGATTAAATATTTCGTTTTTTCTTTTTTTTTTGTCTTTTATATATTTCCAATATTTCAATATATTTCCAATGTTTCAGGAAATATTTCCAAAAATATATTTCCGGAAATTTTACATCACTAGCCAAGACAGAATAAATTTCTTTTATAAGATTTTGTACACAATTCAAGGTCCTATTCGACACATAATCATTATTTGTTTGAAAAAAAAAAACAATAAACAATAAAAGTAGTCACCAGTGACGGCTTGACACTAACGGAATAGTCACTGGAGCCAAATTGGTCACTATAGTGGCCACGGAGGTAAGCATTGAAAATTGTTTTTAGAATCTGTCCAGGCACATTTAAAAATTGCCAGGAAAAAATTTTTATAAAATGTAATGTTTGTACTCAAATAAACAAGCTTTTTGATTTGGGTGTGGGTTTTTCAGTTTCGCATTCCTGAGAGCGATAAAAAATATCAAAATATAAATGGAATTAAATTACTAAAGAA
Source organism: Kuschelorhynchus macadamiae (assembly GCA_030620095.1). Taxonomy (NCBI): domain Eukaryota; kingdom Metazoa; phylum Arthropoda; class Insecta; order Coleoptera; family Curculionidae; genus Kuschelorhynchus; species Kuschelorhynchus macadamiae. The sequence continues at coordinate 280,118 of JAUTXW010004250.1, forward strand.
TTATCTTCAGAATTGTATACTTAGAACATACCAAAAATAAACTTGCTTGCATTTTTCCTTTCTAGAACAAATTGGCCTTCATTTAACAGTATTATTGCTGATATATTTGTATATTTGTCCAACAAAAGTATGTATATTAATTCATAGGTTTTATTTGACAACTTTTAAATAGGAAAACTTTGATAACAATCTAGAACACTCTCTGAATCAAATTCAAATAAAAGTTTTTAATGTGTTGCCACCCAGTATTTGTCAACTTGAATTAAATAGCTTTAGAGTTTGTATTAAATATTTCTACTTTCCGACATTTTATTCCTTGGAGGAATACCTCAGTTGCAATTTTAACGAAATATAATGATATTTGTTTTTGAATGCGCTGTTCAGATGACTGATATAATATTAATGCAACTGATATTTTTACGATTTTTTTTTTTAAATGCAACGTGCAAAAGCAATTTTTATACATTAGTACATATAAATTGAGTTTCAAATGTATTTATTAATCCAAAAGGTCATAAAATGTAAATTAGTCAGTTCAGTAGCGTAAAAAAGATTTGAATTTGAAAACTGGATTGATTCGGCCGATACTTGGTGGAAATTCGTAACGAAGATATAGGACACTAAGTAAAAAAAAACATTTTTACTTAAAACTTTCACATTAAGGAAAACAAATGTATGACATGTTTCGCTAACACTGTGGCTTCATCAGATGATACAAATACGATGAAAATAAAATTCTGTTTTACAGTAGTTTTTTATATTTACCTAAATCTATATTGACAAAAAATATTTGTAAGAAATTAATGGTTCAGGTCAGTTTGATCGTTAAGGAATAGACATAAGTGTTTAAGTTTGTTTATTTCTAAAGATTCTAGTACATTTAATTTTATGCTTTTCTTTTCTGTATGTAAAACTTTAAACATTTTTTTTTCAAATGATGAATGTAGTTAATTAAATGAGAAGAATAATTAGATCCGTCATCCCCCTTGACAAAGCAGTAATAATGATCACTTATCTTCTTGTTGAAACTTCTAACTGTCCTCCCTATATACGTTTTTGAACAATCTTTACAAGTTAATTTATAGACACCTGGTTTATTATTTGTCTAAAGGAGTTATTGGTTTTATATGCTACATTCACATTTAGTTTACTTAGAAAATTGTCTATTTTGTTACTGGTTTTTCCATGGTATGTATTACATTTATAGTTAGTGGAATGGTCTTTTATATTAGGGTAAACTGAACAGATAGCTTTTTTGTAACTTTTTCTATTTAAAATATTATCTATCATGTATTATAACCATTATTTATTGCAATTTGTTTAATTAAATTAAGTTCATTTTGGAAATTCTGTTTATTTAGGGGTAATGTGATTAATCTATGGATCATACTATGTAAGGCTATTAATTTATATAGTATTGGATGACTTAAAGTATTATGTATAGTTACATCAGTGTATGTTGGTTTGTGAAAAACAGAAAAAATGTTTTCTCTTTTTATGGTTAAATCAAGAAAGTTAACAGAAAAATTAATTTAATTCTCTATAGTAAATTTTATATTGATATGTAAATTATTTATGAATTGTAGAGGAATATATTTAGTTGTCTTTCTGTTCCAGTCAAACAAGCTAAAATGTCATCTACATACCTGTGCCAATAAAAAAAATTTGCTAAAAAGAGCTATTTTTTTTAACTTACAACCTAATGTTTCTCTTAAACATTTAGAAATACTAGGAGTTGAAATAGAATTAGCACTTAGCTACTTGCTACATAACATTAGCAAGAAATATGAAGTCGCCACATTAATTAAAAAAGAAAGAAAAGAAATTCAAACTGTCAAAAGCATTAAAAATAAAGCTGATAAAGGCAATAAACAAAACATCAATAAAACATTAGAATTTTTAGATCCGAATAAATATAAAACATTGAAGAGTGACCCTAGTCGATGACATTTTAGCTTGTTTCACTGGAACAGAAGACAGCTAAATATATTTCTAGAATTCATAAATAATTTACATACCAATATAAAATTCACTATAGAAAATGAAACTAATTTTTCTGTTAACATTTTTGATTTACCCATAAAAGAGAAAATAAGCATATTTTTTCTGTTTTTCACAAACCAACACATACTGATATAACTGTACATTCACTTTATCTATGAGAACGAGACAAGTAGAACCTATGGACACGAGTTCTGGTAATATTATATTAAATAGTAATATCCAAAACAAAAAAGTAATTACTAAACAACTTTATAATCAGGAAAGGAAGGTTTAAAGAATACACCAGCTACATTCCAGCCCGTTATGAACAATATAAGTTAGAATTTTACAAGACGAAATGTACTTTGTATATTTAGACGACATGATTGTTTTCAGTACAAGTCTAGATGAACATATTTTAAAACTAAGAAAAATATTTACAATATTACGCTAAGCAAAATTTAAAATACAATTAGATAAATCTAAATATTTGAAAAAAGAAGTCCAATATTTAGGACACATAACTCAAGACGGAATTAAACCAAATCCTGAAAATATTTCAGCAGTAAAAACTGTTCCTATACCGAAAACTCAAAAAGAGGTGAAATCATTTTTAGGCTTAATAGGATATTATCGCCGTTTTATTAAAGATGTTGCTAAAATAACAAAACCAATGACAAAATGTCTAAAGTAGAGCATACGCCAGAATTTATAAATGCGTTCGAACACTGGAAAAACCCGTTAATAAATTCGCCAATATTGCAATTCCCTGATTTCACAAAACTATTTATATTTACCACCGTACCGCGAGTAATTATTATTTAGGAGCGATCTTATCTCAAGGGACATTACCCAACGATAAACCAAACGCTTCTCGTACTTTAAACGAAACTGAAACTAGATGTTCAACAATTGTGGAGTAAAACCGCTATAAAAATGTGCCAAAATATTTTTTGAAGATACAACTACATGAAACCTATACAGGATAATCAGGTAGGACCGTGTGCATGTGAAATGGGTAATTACGACTTTTTTAGTGGGGTCAGACATTTTTTATTCATTCTGAAAAATGTCAGTAATTTCTCAAAATTTTATACCTGTTTTTTTTACACACACCACGCGATAACTTCGAAACTAATCAACATTAGTCACATCAGTCATTATTTTTTTTTAATCAATTGAGTACATATAGGTGGTGATTGCTGTAATAACTGATTTTCTATTTTGTAAAATGCATTCGTTGTATCGCAACGAGTGAGAGAACAGCCAATAATTTTTTATAAACTTTTTGTCCAATATTTGATACACTTTCTGACAAAGACACAAAGAGCGTATATGAACCAAGGCCCAATTGGATAAATACATTATGTCCGGTCAATTCGGGAATAATGCGTAATAATAAAGTAGCAAAATCAAAATATCATTATCCACAGATTTTGCTAAAATGGAATTGCGGAAGATCATTTAAGACGTGAAGTATTATTCTGGTATCAGCTTCTTCTTGGTTACTATTTAATTTTTCTAAACTTTCTGGCTTCTCATTTTTGGTTATCAGAAAACAACTTTCAATATCCTTAAATCCTCCTGCTATTATTATTTCTTCTTCACTATAAAGCACAGAAGGCCCCTTTTCCAATAAATAGTTGGTTAAATAATTTATTAGTGACTGCTTATTTGAAGAAGATTTAATAATTTTTTTTTTGAAACACACTTTAACGATTAACCAAAAACAACCCAGTGCAGCCAACTATAACTTCTCTCTTTTATAGTACAAGCACTGGTGTGACTGCTGAACACCGGAAAACAAGGGAGCTGCTGTCTGCTTATCTATTTAATTACGCAAATCGGCAAAACTAGACAAAACACAAATCACCTCGCGTCGCCGCCATCCGTCTGCCGCGCGTGGTTGTACATACCTATATATAACGATAATTATTTCAAAAACTATACGTGATAATTAAGTGGTGTTTTTTTGGAAAACTTTTTTGTAGTTTTAGCTAAAACTTTCTCGCTGGTGACACCTAGAAAATTTTAAAAATAAAAGAGCTTACCGAAAATCATGCTGCAATAAATGTAATGTTTGAAGTTTAAACAACTATAAATCTTCAATTACTACAGCTATCACCTTCTATATGTCCTTAATTGATTAGAAAAAAGTAATGTCAATAAGGTGATTAGTTTGGAAGTTATCGCCTGGTATGTGTAAAAAAACATAGGTATAAAATTTTGACAAATTATTGACATTTTTTGGAATAAAAAATGTCTGACCCCACAAAAAAAGTCGTAATTAGCTATTTCACATGCACAAGGTCATAACAAATCATCCATCCTGTAAAGATTTCATGTGGTTGTACCTTAAAAAAAATTTTCGAGAAGGAAGCGACTTGTCTCTTTGTTTTTACTCCATTAAATAGAAAAAGAACTTTTAGCCGTAGTTTAGGCATGCAAATATTTTCACCTTTATTTATTCGGACGACAATTATATATATATATATATATATACCGGAAAACCCGATATTATTAAACAATTAATTCGTGCATGTAATTAACCAAAAAGTGTGTTTTTTTATAACGAAGAACTTATCCCTATATTTGCAAACATGAACATAGAAAACTTTAGAAAACCAAAGATAATAAGATGTACAAAACTAATCAATAATATTAAAGACAGAGATGAAACAATTTAATGATGACCCATCAACCTACTTTAATCGAGCATTTAAGACTCCTTAGAAATAAAGACAAAAATAAGCCAATGCAATTATAGCGTAAAATAGTTTTAAACATAGTACGGCCCAATATATACACCTCAAGAATTACTTCTAGGACACACAAATTCGCGTGATCCTTTTGATTTAATGTTAACTACATTTTATTCAGATTATGTTTTATCTCAAAAACAAAAAACAGGTGCGTTCTAAAATGCGATTACAGGGCAAACTGAAGCCCAAAAGCAATTTATGCTTGTAAAAACTAATCCTAAAGGTGATAAACTCTATGATTTACCCTATTTAAGCTTAATCAAAAAGTATAGAAAAAACTATACCCAGGAAATAAAAATCAAGATAAGTTTAGTGGACCTTTCATAATAAAAGAAATCCTTGAGCATTGATCATAATCGGGTAAAAATTGAAAATATTAAAAAATCCTAAAAAGACGGATACTCAAACGATCCATGTTAAAAGATCACAGAAAATTAATTTTTGTGTAACCATATACACTCTGAAAATATATTAAAAATATTACACTGCGAAATGCATTGGATTGTAGTAACCAATAAAGATATTACAGCAACAGAAAATTGTAAAAATATCCAAAATATTATTTTATTAAATGGCACTTATTTAGTTGAACTAAGTTCTACATGTAGTCTTAAAATAAATAACGTAATAGGAGAGTAAGAGGAATAGTAACTCAAGAAATGAATATTTAAATATACCACTGCATAATATTAAATTCAATTTCACAAATAGAACTGTCTATGATAATATGAGATTTTTGAAAACTAATTCCATAAACTTGGAAAAATTGGATGACATACAAAATGAAATAAATAAACAAAAAATTGATAGCTTATAAATAGAAGTAAAGATGTTGAATCACTTGTTAATCCGTTCTCGTTCCGAAATTTGTAATTTTTCAGTTTTCAAATAAAACTGAAATTTTTAAAAAGTATATTTCCTTTGCTAACAACGTAATTCCTATTGTAAAACAGGTAAAAGAGGTTTTGTTCGTTAATTTTTATTTATTACTTAGTGCCATACGTCTTATTTGAATTAATTATTAAATATGAAGAAGTTAGCTATGGTTTTAAAAAGTGTGACTATGTTAATATTAATAATTTTTGTGTTAATAATAATTGGAATGTGGTTTTATACTGTGTTAGTTCTTGAACACCTCTATTATGAATATTTAAAATTATTTGTAGTCAAAATGATTTTACTTTTCATGTATGGTGCACCGAAGAGCCAAAAGAATATCTTATGCACATGAAAGAACGTCTCAAAAATTGATCAAAGGCCATAATAAATATTTAGCTTTCTATGATATTAAATGTATGGAACTCTTTCTAGAATATATTATAAGAATTATATTCAAAATGTTCAACAGGATAAAAAAGGTTATGTAAACACGTTTTGGAAAAATTTAGAAGGAAACAGGGCTATTTATTCCCCAGGTTTTAAAAATTAATAACTCAAAATTTTCACAACATTGTTCTTCTGTGTATGTAGTTCATAAAATATCTGATGTCTTGAAAAAACTTAAAACAAATGACTCTTAGCAAGGGTTCAAGTTTGGTTAGACTTTTGCGTCTTCCCTTAATGAACGCTCTTTTTTTACTATTACCTTGCTTTTATTAGCAATATTAGCACTTCTTTGTGTGCTTGTTTGTCTAGTCCAAATCTTGAAATGGTTTTTCACACACTTCCACTCAGTCGATTAACTTTTAAATTATGCATGTGTTCACAGTTTGTTTGGCAATACAATTTCACACTTTTTGTATATCAAGTATTATTTTTTGTACCTCAATTCAACTGAAAATCTGTCGGTATTTGAAAATTATGAATTTTTAGTCAATATTTAGAAGGTCAAAATGGAGGCGCCCACTTATTTTTAATTCTTTGGGAAGTTTCTTGCTGTCTAGAAAATATACTATTGAAATCCTATTGGCAGAGGCACAGAAAACAGACAAATAGTGAATGATTACAACTATCAAAAATATCTTTATTTCCCAAAGTAATGGAATCAATACTAACATATTTTCTAGCGGAGTAATCATGGGTTCATAAAACTACAACAGGGTTCTGAGGAATCGGGGAACCTGGAATACCTGAAATGTCATATAAAATGAAATTCAGGCGAAAAACCTGTAAACGCTATAGAATTTGCTAATTTTTGTCCAAATCGTGGAAAATCAAATAATACCCCTAAAAACATTTTTCATATTTATTTTTCAATTACCGCGCAAATCGTTTTTTACCTAAAATTTTCAAAAATATCAAAACTATTTCCATACATACATACATACACCCGAGATGCACGGTCCGTCATACCTTTCGAGCCTATGCCAATACAAGATCATTCATATTTATTCCTGATCTATCGCTATAATGGCATTTTGTGAGATGGGATAAGATAGCAAAACCATTAGAAATTATTGGCACTTTCTGAACTCTGAAGTAAGATTTTTTGGGGTTGCCGCGATTTCAGGTCATCTGTGTACAGTATGTCGACCGATTAAAAGAAAAGAATTGTTTAATTGTCTTATAAAGAAGACATGTTCTTTATAAAAAAGATATGCATACCTAAATTTCCTATTATAGGGTGCATCAAAAAATTAAATTGCTGAAAAAAACATTCCTAATATTGCTTTATTTTCTAATAATGGATTGGTGTCCCCACTCAAATCTATATTATAGTTCAGCGTTTAATTTCGATTAGAGACTTAATATTGAGATTTAAATAAATATGCCTCTCCAGACAACGCAAAAGACCATAATAATTTTCAGTTTGTGTTACTTTTTACATGGTCAATGATTTAATATTTTTTGTAATTTACAGCATAGATGTACAAAATATTTGAACATGGCAAATAGACTGTTGATTTGTAATGCATATATACTAAGTAACATAAAATATTTCATTAATATATTGGGTACTTGTACAAACTTTATAAACATTAAAGTATAAAATAGGGCAGTTACAATTTTACTTCAAAAACACTACAGAACACCTACTAGAGATCTATACTCAGAAACAGTATTGCATCCAATAGGATATATATTGGGGTTAAAACAGTGTAAGGCAATCTATAAGATATGAAATAATAAATTTAAATGTAATGTTAATTTAACTTTTAATGAATATCATAGCTATAGCACCAAAGGCAATAACAATAACCATATTTCATCCATCAGAACCAGTAAAGCACTTAACAACCCCCTTACTCAAGCAGTGATGTCATTTAATAACCTTAATAAAGGACAGATACCAAATTAGATCTTTTAGTTTTAAAACATGTTTAACTTAAAAACCTATGTTTATTTTTCATTGTTTTTTTGCAATTTGGGTAAATGTACTTGCGTTTTTGGTGGTAAATTTCTTTAAATTGTTTTTATTTTTGTGAATGACATATAACAAAATAGGCTTGCATTAATATGTGCTCATTATATGTTTTGATGAAGTTAATTATTTTATATTCAATATATTTATAAGTTTGTACTCCGATATCAACAGCAGTGCTGATTAGGAGTAAATAACAATATGCTATTGCTATTTTAATGCCTATTTTGTACCCAACTGTGTATGTTCTTATTTTGAAATAAATAAAATATATATATATATATATATATATATATATATATATATATATATATATATATATATATATATATATATATATATATATATATATATTTATATCCATATTTATATCCATATTCCTTTCTAGTATGACAAAAATCAAAAACATGGATCTGAACAAGAGAAGAATTATTTTGATAGTTTATTTATAGTCCTAGACACTCTGGAAAAATGTTTCAGTATGCAACCGAAAGACTCAATATCTTTGACTATGGAAGAAAGCCAAAATTTAAAGATGCTGTTAAAAGAAATCTGCAGTTATCTACTGATAAAAGGTATGTTGAATCCATTGTCAGTAGATGTTACATTTTACCATTGCTAGTTTAAAATATTGCTACTAGCAAGGTGTTGCGCCTGGTCTGTTGACATTAATAGATACCTTTCTGTATTATCGAGCTTTTTAAATGTAATGAATTTTTCGAAGGTACTCGCGTAATGTTTATTGTCATTTAAAAATACATTTTATTTTTAGATGTTTTTCCGGAAAATAACCCAAACACTCATGCTGTGAGATTATTAGCAAGTAAAGTACTTTTTGCATTGTCTGTGAATTTTTTTAATATTGTATTTACAAGAATCACTTCAAAGCTACAAGAATGCGCCTCATCTCCCGAAGAAATTACTGACCTAAGTGAATTAGAACTGATTCAGCATATAAATGTTGATGTAAAGAGATTATCAAAGCTTTTTCTTGAGGGAGTAACAAAATTTAAGCAACTTAGGAAAAATGCTCAGCAGCTATATGTAATGTCTCTTGAAAAGGCTATCTGGAACTGGATAGAAACATATCCATACGAATTTGCCGATTATCAGAAAAATCCTGATGAAGATCTCTATAAAAATGCTGACCAGTTGTTTGATATCATGGAATCTTTCAGTGATAATAAGAAAATAAAGCAAAACATGTGGTCTTTACAAATGATGTTACTTGTACTTCTTCCAGTAAGTATCTAAAATAAGATTTTTTTTTGGTTAATATTAAATCAGTAATAGACCTACACAAAAAAAACAGGTTATATTCATTTTATAATAAGTGTAGCTAAAATTGTTTATTTGGCTTCAGTAGTGTTTGTGCACATGTCAAAGATCATGTACGTACTAGAACAACACTGGAATCAAAAGAATCAATAAATCTTATATATTTATTTATTTATTTATTCAGTACATAGAATACAGAGCAAGCTCCAAATAGTATTTCAAAACAAGATCTACATATTATATATTGCTACATATACATAAGCGTCATAAAACAATAAGGTCATAAATCGACCAAGCTCCAAATAGAATATCAAAACAAACTCTACTATACATATACATAAGCCATAAAACAATATGAAAGGTCATAAATCGACAATAATAAAATTTTGTTTAAAAATAGAGTTGATATTACACATAATACTAAGTAAATATAAACATACAATCCTAAAAGAAAAATACACGAATAAGAATCAACAATAACAAACATTCGTATTACTTAAATTTAGAGACGTAGTAATGATAATTTTCTTTTCAAAGTTTCTAGATTACAGTTAAACCAATCAATCTCGGAGAAATTGTTATTATAATTTTTGACAATGCGATCTGAAAAGCGGGATAAACCATAATTAGTTCGGTAGAAGCCCTCGGGAAATAATCGTCTCGTGCTAGTGCTTCTAACTGAAGCATTTAATTGGATAAAGTTGAGCAATTCTGTAGAGTTGATTAATCCATTCAATAATTTGAACAAAAATATAACCATTGCTTTGCCCCGTCTTCTTTTGAGAGTTTCCAATCCAACCAGCTGAAAGTGAACTTCATAAGATATGTTCTCATATGGAAATCGGTGTTTGTGCAATAACAGCTTCACAAACTTATTCTGCACGTGTTACACTCTTTAAATATTGCACTGAAAGAAAGGGTTCCATATAATATAGTTGTATTCGAGAACACTCCGAACAAAACTATTATACAAGCACTGAACAGCTTTTATGTCATTAATATTTTCACATGTACGCTTCACGAAGCCAAGCATTCAAAAACCTTTTAAAATAATGTTATCAATATGCTTATTAAAGTTTAGCTCATGATCAAACAGCACTCCCAAGTCGTTATACTCATTAACAGCTGCTATCATATTCTCTTCAATATTGTAACTATACAAAATATGAGTTTTGCATTTATAAAATCTCATAGTTGCACATTTTTCAATGTTGAGTTTTAATCCGTTGCTTTTACACCAACCAACGAGGCTAACTAAGTCCTTTTGTATATCCTCACAGTCTTCTAATTTTGATACAACCGAGAAAAATTTGAAGTCATCAGCATACAATAAGCATTTACATTTCTGAAATACAGATACAGCATCATTAATAAAAATCAAAAATAAAATCGGTCGAAGATGTGACCCCTGAGGAACACCTGATCTTACTTCCACTTCACGTGACTCCTCTCCACATAACTTAACCCGCTGTTTCCTATTCTGCAAATATGAAGCAATCCTCCTTAGATATCGACCACAGATTCCAATGTTGTTTGATTTGTGTAACAAAAGTTTATGGGGAACACTGTCAAAAGCTTTTGATGTATTAATGTATATCATGTCGATTTGGTTTCCCTTTTCCATATTCCGCACCAAGTCTTGAAATTCAGCGTGGTTGGTAGTTGTTGATCGTCCACTAAAAAGTCCGTGTTGTTCTGGAGCTATGATATTCTTATATGTGTTGAATATCTCGTCGGTCAAAATTGCTTCAAAAACCTTAGGAATTGTTGTTATAAGGGATATTCCGCGATAGTTTTTAATATCATTTTTATTTCCACTTTTATGTATTGGAAATAGCGTGGATTGTTTCCAATCCGTCGGAAAAGTGGAACAGTCGAAGGAAATTATAATGATATGTAAATTTAAAACAATTGAAAAAAAACAGTAAAAATACACTCGGAATAAAATGTAATGAACATATAGAGAGGTACAATATGGTACAAAGTTGTTATACTATAAATTGTAAAAAAGCAGTCAAATTGTCCGAGATACGTGTAAAATTATATTACCACAACGTCGTGTCATATACATACTGCAACGGTATTTCATTATTCATTGGTAATAAACCAATTAAAATTAGATATATAAATTTAAAATTACCATTCTGCAAGTGGTATTCATTAAGAAATATTTTTAGTATCGTACTTTAGTCGAATTCTTGTTATTAATGTTGTGGTGGCGGAACAAAATGACCGCCTAATGAAATGCCTAAAAATTCAGTACCAAAAATGAACTTGTTTAATTGAATTGAAATTTAAATTCAAAATATGCTTTATTGTCGGATGTGTTGTAGACAAAGTCAAGATAAAAAACAAATATAAAAATCAAACAAAAAGGTCCACACCATACATATAATATTAAAATTATTCTGTATGCAGATGATACTTCTCTAATCTGCAGCGAGAGTAATGAGGAAACATGCAGAGAAAAAATCATCCAGGACGTAGATACACTAAATAAGTGGTTTAGAACAAACAATCTCGTGCTAAACGTATCGAAAACTCAACTTATAAACGTTAAATTCAGGCCCAACATACTTATATCTTTAAACTGTGATGACACTATTCTGACGGCTCTGGATGCAGTATCTTCCTTGGGCGTACTCCTGGACCAAAGGTTAGGTTGGAGGGCAAATGTTGACAAGGTTGCAACAACCCTGAGCCGATATTGTTTTGCGCTGAGAGTATTGCAGAATAGAGTAGTTGGTGATGCTCCCCTATGTCCATTCTCGTCTGAGATATGGAATAATTTTTTGGGCCAATTCCACTGGGGAAGGCAGGTCTTCACAATCCAGAAGAGATGTTTGAGGATTGTTTTCAACATGGATAGACGGCAGAGTTGTAGAAATGTCTTTACATCAAAGAACATTTCAACTTTATACTGCCTCTATATTTTGGAGTGTGTCAATTTTATACCGGCGAACAAACACATATTTGCAGAATTGAAGGGTCAGCATGATCGTGACACCAGGTACAGGGAAAATTTGAAAAATAGAAAAGCTAACTTTGCCTTCATAATAAAAATATAAAATAAAACATTTTAAAAATTTGGAACAAATTGCCAGTTAGATTCAGGAATGAATACTTAACTCAATACTTAAAGCAAGATTGAAGCGGTTTCTTATAATAAAGGGGTATTATGACCTTAATGAATTCTTGAATAATGGGGAGGTAAATGGATCACTGTGATGTAAAATTATTCATGTGCTTATTTAGGTCTGTTAATATATTAAAAATCTGTGTTTTATGTTAGTTATAATTTTCGTTCTTATATGGTTTTGATGATTATTTCTATATGATAAAAGTGTATTTTTTTAGGTATTTTAAGATTTTGACACGATCTATACCTTAGGGTAAAGAGAAACCATTTCATGTATCTCTTTATAGATAAAAAAAAAATATATCTATCTATATCACTACTGTCGTTCTGAAAATAACATTTTTGCTGACGTTTCAGCAAAATCACATTGACATTTTCGAAGCTTTCCTTCTCGCGTCCAAAGAGAGAGTCTATTCCATTTGCTGGAATAAACCTTCTTTTTATGGAGAAAAATAAATGACATAATTTATTTTTTACAGGCCATATAAATAATGATATAGAAAATAAATAATAATAATAAAAATGAATTAAAAACAAATAAAAAATATCGGTTAATTCGTCTTTACCTCCAACTTCTCTTCTACTCTGTCCGTAGTAAAAGCGAATTTACCGATATTTTGATTTGTTATTACTTTTGATGTCACGATCAAAAGTTCTCATGGGCACCATAATTCTATGATTAGTTTTTAAGATATAGGTCAGGATAACTTGCTCAGATTTCATATAAAATACATGGGGAAAAAGGAGAGTAGGATGACACAAAACAAGTTTTTTTTTAAATATTTAACGTATAGTACTTCAAAATATTAGAAATAAGGTTTATATGAACAGTGGTCCGAAAAATAAGCATCCTTGTATGGAGAACAAAGCATATAGACGTATGTTCATATTAAACGTTTTTTTTTTTCTTTTGAGAAGTAAAAGTTAAACGTGTTAAAAAAGCTAATTTTGTGTCATTCTGTTTTCGCCATATATTTTATATGGGATTTGGGCAAAGTTTAATACTCTGTCTCTTACTAGTGCCAATATTTATGAAATCTGAAAAACAGTTCTAACAAACTAATAAAAAAACTGGGTTAAGTATAAAAATTTTCTTTTCGATGTCGATTTAAAACCAAATATATTAAAATTATTCCTAAAAGTTTTAACATCAGTTTCACTAAAAATGAAATTTTTTCAAAAAACAGATTTAAATTTGATGTTAAAATGCTTTTTTGATGATAGCTCGGATAAAACTACATGCGTTTTTGAACTTTTAATCTAGTTAAATCAAAAGGGAGTAAACAATTTTTATAAAAAAATAAATAAGATAAGACAGGAAAGTAAAAAATAAGATATTTATTCTATATTGGAAATCTTACTTTATGAAGTCAGGGTTCAACTAAGACCTACTAAGTACATCACAAAAAAGACCTCAAGATTGTCCTTTTACTGTTTTTATTAGCTTGAAGCCGACTTCATAAAGTCAAATTTCCAATATAGAATAAAATATTATTTTTTAATTTAAGTGTTTTTTAAGTCAGTTTTTTTTTAACTTTATTTCACCAGTTTTAGTTTTATTTATAAAAAGGTTTATTAAGAACGCTAAGCTGAATGTTTTCGAGGCTTAAATTAAGGTTAAAATGTTGCATGTCTCTAATAAAATAAACGAGTACTGGGATCTATTGTTTCTAAAATGTTACTAGAATCACAGCAACTAATATTATCTAAAAAGTTTCATCTATACATATTTATGGAGAATCAACCACACAAATTGTGGCAAATTAAATTGATTCCTAAAATTGAACTTTCATGCCCTGAACAACCCTGGAAATCATATAATACGATAATTTGGATTTCATCGTCTCGCCCACCACAAACATCAGTTACATAACACAACAAATGTTTTGTTTCCAGAATAAAGTCATATAATATTATCAATAGTCATTTAGATTTATAATTATCTACCGATATAGCCTGACGAGAAAAAAAAATTGCCCCCCCCCCCCCCCAATACATTAAAAGTGTGTTTCAGTCAAATCCGTTATAAACTGCTAGAGAGACTCATTCAATGCTGCACCTGCATGCATTGTTGAGAGCAGAACAACCAGCTTGTTCTTCTTCGGTGTATTGTGGTTTTGCCCCTTTGGTTTCCAAGATTTCAAGGGAATAGTTCTTTTATTTTTTCTCAGCGTACCTATTAGGGGTGAGTTATAAGAATTTTGTAACAACTTATCAGCTAATTCTACAGATGGGAACCCCTTGTCCATGGTAACATTTCTGTTACTATGGACACTAGCATTTAGGGCTTTCACATAATAGTTGGCTAATGAAAGACCAGCTGTATCATTTTTTTTCCGAAATATGGACTGGCATTTATCATGTAGCTTGTCGAAGAATCACATTACATCACAATCTTGACTCCATATTTGGTGGGCTTAATGGATATATATATATATATATATATATATATATATATATATATATATATATATATATGCGAAACCCGCAACGTCCCCGAAATGCTAATAATTGTTGGTCTATTGTAATGTATGATGTTGGCATATATGATTCTTTACGTATTCTTATAAGTAAATCCCATAATTCTTGAATAGCTGCGAAGGGATCAGTTTCTACTTTTTCAGCCTTTGTCTCTTTATCATCAAATCTCAAGCAATCCAGGAGAAAGAGGAAACGTTTACGACTCATCCCGATCCCGATAAAACCGTATTGAACATTTGTCGTGTTTTCATATGATTTTCTTTCATAGCTGCGGCAAAAATTAACAAACCAATCAAGGCTAATATATCTTATTTGCATGTTGTAGAAATAGTAAGATCCTTATTTTTGTATTTCTCTGATTTTCGTTTCATTTACTGATGGGTATGTATAATAAATTTGTCAATCATTCCATGGTTGAGGAAATGGAGAAAGCAGTCAACCGGATCAAAATGTTCTCTTGCAGCTTCTTTGCTACCAAATCGAAAATATATCATATTTCGCTTAAATACCCATTTGGATTGACTTGCTAATTTTGCTGTCCATTCATGACCGTTTTTTTCTTTTAAATTGGTTTTGTCCTGTACAGTAATGTATTTATTTTTCTTTTCTTCTGAAGCCTTTTTCGCTAGTTGCGCTAATGGATTATCGTCTGATTCACTATCACTACACACAGTATCGAGGTCATCTTCAGTGATCGAAACATCATCATCACTGTCAGAACTTGGTTCACAAAAATCCGTTTTCACACCTCGAATCTGCTTATATCTCCATATCTTCTTCTGCATCGGCCTCCACTTCAACACATTCCTCGGGTTCAAAACTACTACCGGGTTCGCCATTTAATCCTACATTCATTATTTTTTCTACTTCTAACACACTAAACACGTACTCTGAGCAGAGCTAGGAAGGTACTGAAAATCTCCCGTGGCTGCAGTTTTGATTAGGTGGGGATGTCAATCGATTTTGTCTGACGCTCGTAACATTTACGACGGTCTGGTATTCTAGGGGTAAATTGAATGTTGTGCAGGGTGATCCAGATATCTTTGAGCAGCCCTTATATCTCCGTTATTTGTTGAAATAGGAAAAAAGTATAGTACGAAACTTGTAGAGATATTGCTAATTTGATAAAATTTTTAATAAAAAAAAAACGAATGACTATCGAATTTAAAAAAATGTTAAATAAAACTAAATAAAAAAATTAATAAAAAAACGTCATTCTAAATGTGTTATACGGCGTTTTAGGCCTCTAAGAAGACACTTCAATTTGTGTAACTACTAAACCAAGAGAAAAAATTAATAATCCGTTATGACAAAATATTCCAAATTACTAAAAACTTAAATAAACCTTTAATATGAAAATTTGTTGCCATTCTACAGGGCGCTGAAATGCGCTGGAACAAATGTTTGTTATCATACGTGTTTAACTAATCTTACATTAATTTCTGAATGCCCTGTTTACATCAAGTAGAGTACTGGTACTAGAAATAATAGAATAATAAGTGTTAGGTCACAATTTAAACAAGTTAAAAATATGTTGTTAATAAAAAAAAATTATTACAAAATTTTTTTCCAAAAAAACTAAGTATTGAAAAATCCCTGAAATTTTTTTTGTCATTTTATTAACGATGATTTTAATACAGCAACCAAAAAATAAAAATTGTTTTTGTAAATTTTCAGAGCAATCAAAATTTTAAATATTTTGTACGCTCTGGCTTTACATCCTATATGAAAGATTTCTTAGCAGTAAGCAATTTTTTTGTTTCAAGAGGTCTATTTCCAGTAAGATTTGCACCCGATCTGTGAAAACCACATCTTAATACCTTTTTTCGTTACGAAAATATTTACTTTGAAAAATCCACTAAGATTTTTGATTACCCGTTTCGTCTGTTTAGGAGTTTATATCGGTGTCTATATTTAGCATGTTGCAATTCTCGACCGTCTGAACCAAGTTACCATCGTGGCGACAAAATCGTTCGAGCGATTTGCTTAGCGACAAAATAAACATTTTCAATAGATTTAGCTATAATACCTTCCGAATTAATAAAAACGTTTTATATGAAGATAGGTCTGCAAATATTTTGTTATCGATAAAAAGGGTGTTTATAAGTAAAAGATATTTCTAATGTGATAAAATTTTTAATAAAAAAAGCAAATGACTATCGAATTGAAAAAAAATCTGACAAAGTTAATAAAAAAAAACGTCAATCTAAATGTGTTATTCGGCGTTTAAGGCCCCTAAGAAGACACTTCTATTTGTGTAACTACTAAACCTAGAGAAGAAATTAAAAAACCGTTATGACAAAATATTCCAAATTACTAAAAACAAGTAACCCTATGTGTAAATTTGTTTCTAATCTACAGGGCGCTCAAATGCGCTGAAACAAATGTTTTGTTATCATACTTGTTTAATCTTAAATTAATTTCTGAACGCCGTGTTTATTTCATGCAGAGTTCTGGCACTAAAAACCATTCAATTTCAAAGAAGTTAAAAATAGGTTGTTGAAAAAAACTTAAAAGTATTGAAAAATCGCTGAAATTGTTTTGCCATTTTAACGATTATTTTAATATAGCAACCAAAAAATAAAAATTGTTTTGTAAATTCTCACAACAATCAAAATTTTAAATATTTTCCGCGCTCTGGCTTTGGCTTTACACCCTGTACGAGAGATTTCTTACAGTAAACAACATTTCTGTGTCAAGCGGTCTATTTCCAGTAAGATTTGCAACAGATCTGCGAAAACCACATCTAAATATCTTTTTTCGTTATGAAAATATTCACTTTGAAAAATCCACTAAAATTTTTGATTACCCGTTTCATCTGTCTAAGAGTTTATATCGGTGTCTATATTTAGCATGTTGCAGTTCTCGACCGTCTGAACTAAGCCACCATTGTAGCGACAAAATCGTTCGAGCGATTTGCTCAGCGACAAAATAAGCATTTTCAATAGATTTAGCTATAATACCTTCCGAATTAAGAAAATCGTTTTATATGAAGATAGGTCTGCAAATGTTTTGTTCTCGATAAACAGGGTATATGAGTTATTTAGCTTAAACTTTCTCCTTAGTTTGGAAAGTACTATAAGTTAAAGTCCGACGCAGTGATCGTGGGCTTCAGCGTCTAAAGGGACCGGGCGGTAAAATGCATAAAAACTCATCGCTGAGAAGCAATCGCATAGTTTCGGTAGCCCAATTTTTCATAAGATTAGTGCCTAGCATTTTAAAATTACCATCACGCCATTTTTATTATTTTCTAATATGCTCGCCGTATACTTTTATTCACACAAAAAACTCTTTGTGCCAAGAATAAAGTTATTTAATATGTTGAACATCCATTAAGATTTATAATAACTGAAATCACTTTACAGAAAATAAATTCTCCCTTCTTCTTCAAGTCAACACATTTTTAGGCAATATCTGAAAGCATTTCAAAAATATCGCGGAACATCTTTCGTAGAAAAAGAGTCAAAATATATTTTGTTTCCAATATGCTTACTATGGGATCCTGAACACTTGAAAAATGTATCCAAATCGGTGAAACCATCACGGAATAATTGGTGTACATACATTAAAAATAAAAATAAAAATACATAGGGTCGAATTGAAATCGGTTAAAAAAGGAGTGACTCGATCTCTGAAGCACCCTGTACACACAAATAGCCCTAAAAATATTTGTTCTCTAGTTAATGTTAAGAAAAAATAGTGCAGTGCCATGCAAAGAGATGACAAGGATCCACTTTATTGCAAACATCGCTACATTGCTGCGAGGATCACTTTAATGTAAATACAAAATTTATTTTTTATATTTTGTGTAAAATGAATAGGTTACTTGTTTTTCGGTTATGTTTATTTACTTTGGGCATGTTTACTGCATTGTGTCTTACAATTTTACTTTCAACTGTTGAGGGGCTTAAGCGATACATGCTTTTTATTTTATATGGTTAACAATAGTGATTATACTTAATACAGCATTTGTTAATTTTTTAATTTAATGTATTAGTTGCATTACTAAAAAATAATTTGTTTTTACCGTCTTTTGTATGCTTTTCTTCTTATTTTTGTTTTAATTTATGGTCATACAACGAACGCTTGAAAGGGGCGAGAAGAGGGAAGTTTATTGACACTGGAATTAAATCTTTGAACCTATTGGATAAGCAAGAGACCTTTGCTGGGAATCGAAAATGTGTCTAGTCCACATTATCTTCATAGTTGAATAGTGAAGGGGTGCATGCATGTCAATATTTTTGTTTCTCTAACACCTATGGCTTCTTATAACTCCATTTCATATCGGAGGTTAGCTATTTTGTTAGCTAGTGTGTTTATTCTTTAATGTGCCTGTTAATTCCCTGTTTTTCTTTTGGCTATCAAAGTTTTCTTTGATTCTTTTCGATTTCTTTATAATGTTCCCTTTGCCATTTCCTTTTGCTTCCTTAATCTTACTCTTAATTTTCTGTGCTTTTCTTTAAGTTATCTTTTGTCTTTCGTTGTGGAGAATTTTCTTGTTGTCTAATCTCTGAAGTAGATCCATTCCCCAGCGGATTTGAGAGTATCCACCTGCAACCCTGCATTTTTAAAGGAGGAAGTGTTTCAGGCTTGGTAATGATGTGGTTAATTATTTGGTCTGGTTGGTAATATGAGGGACACGCCCAGCAACTAGGCCTAAACGGCCCTTTTCGGTGATCCCAGTTTTATCCATTTTACTCCAATTCCCCACAGAGGCAGCTCTAATTCAATTCTAATGAAGATCAACTTCCCCCAGTCAAGGTGTTGGAATTTCTACTTGGAAGGTATTCCAACGTAGTGTTGCCCAGCTTTCACACATGTCTAGACCGGCAAGCAGTATTATTACTTGTACGCAGGTCAGGTTCTGCGCCTTTCACCACCTTTGTCTTTGTTAGATCACGTAGTCCATCTCTGCATTTCTGTGGTCACCCTGGGCTTGCCGATAGCCTTGAGAGCCGCTGAGTGAATGCATGTTTCACTTTCTGCTTCCATCATGACTTCGTCCTTTGTGGGTACTTGCAGTATGGCGTCTACGCTGAAAAGACGCCTGAAAGACATATGTCTTCCTAGCAAAAAGGGTTTTCAGACATCACGATCTGATAGGTATATTCCGGTACATTCTGACCCAGAACTGGCTATCCATACGTCATCCGTGTATCTTGATTGACCATCTGCCCGATGGGGTGCCCTATTTTCCTCTCATTGGTCCCTTGTTTGAATTTTAACTTCGAAAGACGTTATGACTCCTAGACTACTCTCTGGAAGAATGGACTTCGTGGACAAAAAAGGTTCCCCCTTCACATTAGGGTAGTGATTTTTATGTAGCCGTTTCTGTGAGATTTTTATCCTAGGCTCCACAATTTTTCGTCCTTTTACTCTAGGCCATGCATTTATGCATATAGAAATATCCGGGAAGCCCATAACAACGTAAGGTCCGGTACCTAGGATGGCCCTCTTTGCTCCAGCAATTCTTAAATAGGCCAGTCTTTAATGTCCGGCCCGTTATCGACAATATGTGGCTTTTTGCAAATGTCCACTTTTCGGAGACTTCAGCTGTAAGGAAGCAGGAAATTAATGTGAAGGAGGAATAGGGCAGGTGTCAACACTGATCCCAATATCTATTAGTAGAAAACTTCTTCGATTGTAAAGAACGCTGGCCCAGTCAGTGTAGGCACCTTCTTCCAGGACAAAGTACCAAATGACTAACTGCTGTTTTATCAAGAAGCACTTCTATTTATGCGTGTGTCGAAGATAGAATTCAGAAAGATGTGTTTTATTGGTTTCATATATAATTTTTAGCCTGCGTCTTGTTTTTAGTACGAATTTTGCCTAGCATTGTCACAGGATTTTGAGAAATAAGGTCGGGATATATCGTAGTATTTTTTTTGTGTATTGATGATTACTAAGTACTGATTTTAAAAGGCAACAGTTTAATTATTTTTTAAATGTTTTGTGTTATCTATATAGCAACCTTGTATAAAATAATATCATTGTTGTTATTTTCATTTTAGATGCAGCAGAAAAAGAAAGACTGGAGCACGTCATCGATGTCACGATAAATAAATTCCGAAGATATGATGATATTTCTTGCTTGAAATTTGTCATTTCTCATAAGTTACACTCTCGAGAGTTTGTTTCACTCGATGAGAAAATAAAAGAAGTAGCAGAGTTGAATCACCCAACAAACGAGTCCAAGTTAACAATGTGAATAGAAAAGACTAAAAAAATCGTAAAAATCCTTGTTTAGAAGTAGAATTGTAAAGCGTGATCGACAATGTCACAAAAACAAGCAAAACCAGCTAAAAGGAAGCCTTGAGGTTTTAAGGCCTTAGCACCGCATCCTTATATTGATATACATGGTATTTATTCATATGTCAGTTTGTAGAGTGTATTAATAAAACAATACAAATAACACAAATAAAGAACTTCTTATTTATTAATCAAACAACTGTGGTTTTATTATATTATTTGTCCTCTCAAATCCCATAATCTAATCTATCAATTTTAAACAATATTTTTTTACCAAAATCTATTTTAGTAGCCAAATCAAGATTCTTCTAAATCATTTGTGAATAATAAAACTGGTTACGCACAGTGGTTCACAGAAATAGAAAGTCAAAAGTAATATTATTTTTATTTTCATTTATTTTGGTATATGTACACAATACATGTGAATAAAAAAAAATCATAAATTTCCTTTACCCGGAGCCTCCCTCGTTATGAATCCTTTTAATTAGGAATAGGGAAGTATCGCTCTATTAAGTTCCACACATAGACATTTAGTAACATAAAATCTAAAAATTCCCGCATAAGGAATCTTTCCTTTTTTCTGGAAAAGTGAAAGAACACAATATATATGTAAATACCATAGACTGAATAACAGGGGAGGCCCTACATCTCCTACTATTTCTTTCATAAAATTGTGTTTGTTTTGTTGCAATGATAAACACGTACTGCAAGTAAGTGTGACAAAACAAATCTGTCCTTACCGGGTCTAAGTTTAAGCAACGCTGTAAAGTTATAATGACTTATTTCATTTCTTCTCGCCGTTGACACATTATGTCATTGGCCATGAGCGCAATGTTAGTAATATTTCTTAACCCAATTGTTTAACTGCAAATCAAAATTAAAACCTATTATAACAGTGGTCAAATTTAATAACATACCTAATGTCTGTACATATGCATAAAAACCTAAGTTCGTTTATTATTGTTTACTTTGTTCTGACTGCAAATCATCTCAGTATTTTAAAATTATTTATTGTAAGAAATGTATATTTGTTTATATCAAATATGTATACATATGAGATATGTTTACCTGTGTTCTTTGTATCTGCATATATCGGTTTTTTTCTTTTGAATTTATGAATATGTAGTTGCGGTTAAAGTGCAGATACGTAATTTTGGTTTTTAAAGAACGATAAATAGCAATTACAATTCCTATTAACCTTTAAAGTAATTAAGGGTAGTTACAAATTAATAAAATATTAGGAAGAATCTCGTTCCCAGTACCCCAGTTAATACAGACAAACAATAACATTTTGATTTGCTTAAGAAAAGAGACATTAGAGCTTAAATAGTATAAATTTTGTACACTTGGCACGTACGCACTATAATACCCCAAAACTTGCACAAAAATGACCAAAAATATCTCAAAACCTCACTAAATTCGCTTTGTTTGGATTACTGGTTAATCAATTTTATAAATTTGGCTATGCTACGATTGAGAAAAATGTAGCGGTGTCGCTTTTTAAGCCCGAATTAAAAAACAGGTTATTTGTTAATGGCAAATTACATATTGTTAATGAAATAGTACAGAGACGATTATTGCAGTATTAGAACTGCCTTAAAAATTAATTGTAATAAACTGCTCATTTTTAGAAGACTGTATTTCCGAAACGCCTTAGCCGATTGTTAAGTATTAAAAAGATTTTGAAAGGCCATTATTTGTTTAATCAATAGCCTGGAGAGGTCTTGGATAATTTTTTTCTATTTGGCGGTTTCTTATTTTTTTGTTTAGAAAAAAAAGTTACAGGGTATTTTCAAAAAGTGTTCTTTTATTTATTGTGGAAATTCCGGGACTTTATTATCTCAGTTTCTCTATACGCAGAAGTATAGAGGTTTTGCAAAAAAGGGTATTTTCAAAAACGTTTATGAGTTCTTACATTTAATATAAAACTTTCCGGAATTTATTATTCCAGATTTTCTATACACAGAAGTATAGCGGCTTTGCACTTTTTTATTTAGAAAAAAAGGGTACTCTCAAAAATTCTGTATTTTCAAAATTACAAAAATTACAAATTTCTAGGTGCTCTTTTTTTAAATGTGGACATTTCGGGACTTTATTATTCCAGTTCCTCTTTACACAAAAGTATGGTGGTTTAGTATTTTTTGGTTTAGGACAAAAGTTAAGTAAAGCGTGATTCACTATAAGTGTCTACCCCATTTATCTTTTTTGCTTTACACGAGGCTTTACATTTGAGAAAAAAATTTAAATACAAAAGTTGTAGGATTTAATAAGCAGTTTCTGGCACATATATTTGTATGTATACAGGGTGCCTCAAAAAAGGCTGACAGACAAAAAAACACCTCATATTTGACTTGATATTTTGATTCTACTGGAGAAACTAAGAATTTTGTTACCACATCATATGCTCAACTTTTAGTATTACTATTGGGATCATTATTAAAGAAACAACATAGCCACAAATTCGATACCGAAACTGCGATAACGTGTTCAGTAAAATAACACGTATAGATTAGGATACTTTTATGCAAACTTAACACTGCATGTCGTAAACTTGAGACGGCAAAATCCCGATACCGAAACTGCGATAACCTGTTCAGTAAAATAATACGTATAGATTATGGGTGCGTACGCACTAAATGAATAAGTAAGATAACATTATAATAAGGTCATCGGATTATCCAGGCATAGATGAAAAATTTTTATATAGAAAATATAGAATACTTATAGAAATAAAATAGTCCATTGTTTTGTGTATGTATGTGTGTAACAAAATTCTGAGTCTTATATTAAAATAAGGTAAATACGGATTGCCAATGCATAGATAAACAAATTTTAGTCAAAACTAAGTAGTTCATTGTTTTGTGTATGTGTAAAACAAAATTTCGAGTCTTATTAGAATAAGGCAGCCATTATTAAATACGCACGGAAATGCACGAAATTATGATTGCAGCCGATCTCAAAACAATTTTTTTTAAATTATATGTATGTTAAATTTGAACCTATTTTTGCCACAAATTATTTATTTAATTTTAACTTTACAAAACGTCCTAGCTTTTTTTATGTAACTTATCAATGCTAAAGAAATTATTAATAGGTACGCATTTTTGTGACAGCACGACAGTAAATAATTCTCAAGTAATAATAAATAAATCAAAATATTAAGTTTTAAGGTCCGAGGCAAAGGAATTGCTTATACGTATATATATTAATCTAACATCTAAATGTAAATGGAATTAGAATTTAATCGCATCCAATGTTTTTTGAAAACATTGGGACAGGGAGAAGGCCGACAAATTAAGAAGAAATATAGGGAGGTCTATCATTTTTGACATAATTACAATAGTCACATTTAACCCATCTTATCAACGATATTAAAATGCTATAAATGTTACAAGATCTGATGGACAATACCCAAGCTATGAATTTCTAGATTACCTAGTTTTTTATTTGGATTGTAATCCTGTTTTTATATATTATAAAATAAGGGTAGTTTCTACATTGTCACGTTTTTTTAATAGATTTTAATAATATTTTTTATATAATATGAAATACAAGCAATTTATTAATATTACAATATTTTAATACCCAAGCTTAAGTTTCTAGATTGCCACGTTTTTTTATAGATTTCATTAATCTTTTTTTATATAACATAAAATGTGAGCAATTTATTAAATGTTACAATATTTTAATACCCAAACTTAAGTCTCTAGATTGCCACGGTTTTTTTTATAGATTTTAGTTTAATTTGATTCATTTCTTGACCCATCTGATAATAAAATGTACTAATTCAATAATCATAAAAGATTTTAACTTTTTTGTTTTTGAATTATGAATAATTTTTAATTTTTAAATATAATAAATAAATTTGAATAACTTTTGTCTGTCTTTCTAAAAATATATGCGTCTGTGTCTGTAAAAATATATGCACTAAAAACGACAAAAAGTTAATAGGGGTAGACACTTATAGTTGATCACCCTGTACATAACTTTTTTTCCTAAACCAAAAAATACGAAACCACCATACTTTTGTGTACAGAGGAACTGGGATAATAAAGTCCCCAAAGTTCCACGTTAATAAAAAGAGCACATACAAATTTGTAATTTTTGTAATTTCAAAAATACAGACTTTTTGAGAATAGCCTGTAACTTTTTTTCTAAGCAAAAACGCTATACTTCTGTGTACAGAAAAGCTGGGATAATAATGTCCCGAGGGTTTTATATTAAATGTAATACCTCATAGAAATTTCAATTTTTTTAATTTTAAAAATACAGACTTTTGTAAAGGCCTTGTAACTTTTTTTCGAAACAAAAAAGTGCAAAACCCCTATACTTCTGCGTATAGAGAAACTAGGATAATAAAGTTAAAAAGACTTGTTAAAAATACCCTGTAACTTTTTTCTAAACAACAAAATAACAAAGCTTCAAAATGTGATTATTATGAAAGTTCTAGAATAACTATTTAAAGAGATGCAGAGAGTTAACATTTTTTTCATTTTTACATTATGTTATTTCACACCCTGTATAACACAAAAAAAATTTTTATCAAAGACAAATTTTAAAAATGACGAAAAAATTTGCTATGCCGACTAATTTTTTGAGCAGTTTGTTATCAACAAGGATACATTTTGTTCTATGTAAGATGGCTGACAACACCCTGTCCAACCAACAAATTAAAATTATACAATAAACCAAACAAGTAATAATTTGGACAATGTATGACTGTGTTCAAATAAAAATAATTCCGTCTCCCTGGTATTATGCCTATGGTAACTACTAAATGACTATGCGAAACTAAATAGGATCATACTTTGTTATTTCTAATAAGAGCAAGGATTAATAACAAAAAAAGTTCGGCTTAAAAGAAATTTTGATTTTTTTTTAGACCATTTTCCGCCATGTTGAATTCATACTAAAATTTTACCAGTTCATACCTAATTTTTGTGCAAAATTAGGTTTTTTCCTTGAGCTTTTGAAACATAATCTGACCTCCAGTTTGTTCCGCCATTTTGGATTCATAGCAAAATTTTACCAGTTCATCGCTATATTACACTTAATTCTTGTGCAAAATTTAAATTCCAAATAAGTAGGTAGTTTTTCAGACTGACTTTTTTAACATTGTATTAAGCCGCCATTTTGTTTCGCCATCTTCGAATTATTCCAAAATTTTACCAGTTCGCTATGCCGCGAACAGTCAGACCGACAGAATTGAGAAAACATGTTTTTAGGGGCCCTGAAACGCAAAAATGTGAAAAATCTCGGAGGGTGATTTTTTCACAGTTTCAATATTCCACTGTTAGAAGTAAACAGTTCAGGGTATTTCCTAAGTACGTGTAAAAAGTTCACAAGGATATTCCTTGGCGCTTTGTAAGTCAAAAAGCCCTATAATGTCCGCAAGGCCTTCTTTTTTGAGATACAGGATGTTGAAATTCACTGCGCTTACACATAGCGTAAAGGACCTCTTCGTGGATTTAGCAATTTTTCGACCACCAGTGGCGCGTGTATGGTCACCACTACTGTATTTGACGTCCTAACGACCCTAATTTTGTTCACCAAATTGTTGCAAAGATATGTATGAACTAGGTCGAGCTGACTTTCTGTTCTGACGTCAGATCATATAATATTGGAACGTCATTCCAATGTAAAACCACTGCCTGGGAATACGCCTGTTAACTTCTAAAAATACAGGGTGTGTGTACCTACACCCATGGTTGAAATAAAAACTGTTGAATGCTGTCAAACACCTATGAGGTTGTGCTAAATCTTAATCAAACAGCTCATACTGTTTTGGAATTACTAAAAAAATCATATATTTTTTTAAAAGTTTAACAACTTGTATCTCGAAAACCAAACATCTGCGCACCCTTGTTCATATAAACGTTTCGTCTTATTTTCTTACAAAGAATCTCCCACTTAACATTGGCATTGTTTTTTGAAACACCCTATATATTAGGGATTGGCTTCTTTGAAGCAATGTTTCTACGAGTAAATGCAGAAACTACTTCAATTTGACGCAAAAAATCGTTAAAAAGTAAAAAATAATATTTTTATTTATTCCTTAAATATAGACATTTTGAAGTCGACGCCCAAAGCAGCCTCACCCATCCATTTTATAATATAGTTGATGTATTTTATATTGCATTACATATAAATCAAATATATAGCTAGCCTTATATCTTTAAAAACTAATTCCCGAATTCCTTGCTCTCAGAGCCCCTTTGTGGAACTTCGCAACCGCAAACTGCTATTTCCATCTAATCGCTGAGCAATATTGACTTCCTATAGGACATTTATAAATGTCCAAACCGACCAATAACGAATTCGCATTTCGAGACATGCGCAGAAATATTTTGCATTTGTGCATGAAGATTGAGGGCCGTGTTATAGAAGATACACTTAGGTGAACTAAATGTAAACTATAAAACAACTCAAACCCCAGCAGCGACCAGTTTTATTCAGTAGTTCGACTTCAAAATAGTGATGTGATTCTCTTTATCATATTGAAATCTGTATTGGATTAGTATGTTTAAAGTTAGTTTTAGTTTTTTTACAAGTTATATTTTTAAGAATATTTTAATTTGTAATATATGTATATCTATTTCTATATAACATAATACAAAAAGTGATGAATAGAGAATTAGCCGACACTATTAAAATTAAATTTTATAATAAATACTTAAGAAAAATAAATAAAATAATTTAAATATTAATATCAGAGCTGTTTACTTAGTTACAGTATTACAAAAAAACGGGTGAACAGATTTCAAATCAAAATATATGGGACCATCAGTTCCATAACGCTATATTATAAGTGTCAAGAAAACGCCAGTGAAGCAAGAGAAACGTCCTCTACAATTTGGCATTTGACTCATCAAAATCGGCCAAGCGGTTTAGACAATATGCTCGAACAACATAAAAAATACATACAGGTCGAATTGAGAACCTCTTCCTTTTATAGTAATAAAAACCCTTCAATTTAAATTTTTAGTGTACAGGGCTGAATTACAGTAATTTAGGAGATAGGAGAAGCTCCCTATTATTAGATATGATTTGATACATATGATACTCCAGCAAGAGGTTTATCCGATTTATCTACAAGATGTCAAACCAAGGCTCCATCAAATAAGGGAAAAGGATAACCATTTTATATGCTTTATGTTAAAGTAGAATAATTTTTATCGCATGTGTCGACGAAATATCGTGGAAAGGACTTTAACAAGTAGATAACATATTGCGGCGACTACCGAAAGAAATATAAAGATAAAGGCATTTTAAAAACTGATCCTTATTTGGTTTTGATCACTTTATATCACATTTAAATGTCAAATGTATCTAATGCATGGTTTTGTTTTTAGATTGTTCTTGAAGATATAATAATTTCTGAAGCCAGCGGTGGAACATCGAAATATGTTAAGAAAAAGAATTATATCGATAATATCAAAAAATCATTAGCACTGCACTCCAATAACAAACAGTCAATAGAAGCTGCTGCGATATCATGTGTAAAATTGTGCAAGGCGTCCACGTATATCAACATTGCAGAATCTACAAATAAAATTTTTAGTCTTGTACAAAGTGTTGTGAATGATCTTATGGTAAGTGTTTCAGCTATTTTTGCTTCTACATTTTTAAGGATTAAATAAGGGTAAAAAATTTCCGGCAAGCGTGTAGTAACAAAATCGGGGTATAACTTATAAAATGTATAAAAAGCATAGGTATATTAAAATGAGACCCTACATCTCGTTCTGTTTCATTCATACAATCCTGTTTGTTTTGTTGTCAAGATTAAAGTATGTAAACATATACTACAAATGAGTGACAAAAATAAAAAATCAATCCTTGTCAGTTCAAGCTCTAAGCAACTCTGTAAAGTTCTAATGACAGGATTCATTTTTGGTTAGATTATAGATATTAATAGTAAATAATCGTATTCTCGTAATAATGAATTTATTACATTTTAAGATATATAATTTAGTGAGTCATATTCATTCTTTAAATATTGAGAGAACGGACATTAAAAGATGTGATGTTCCCCTCATTTTTTAAAGTTAAGCCAATACACGACATGTGCAATTATTCTTGCCTCATATATCTGAAAACTGGTTTTATGTTTTGGATATCCAACGAAGATTCACAAATCATTCTTTAAATGATTAAAATTATAATTATAATATAATTAATATGTTTTGACAATGTAAATTAAATACAGTTTTGTTGTTGCGGAGTTTTTCAGTTTCAAGTAACATTACTTTTTTTGTTTTTATAGAGCATCCTGTAAATAGAAAAATAAAAAAAAATTAGCCACATATTCATAGGAATGTTAACACTGTAAAAGGTCATTACCTTACTACCAGGGTTGTTATATTTTAAATATTTTGATTAAAAATTGTTTTACGTTGAAAACATCATTACTTGTCTTAAACTGTACAGGATCTTCCATTGAGGAGGAAAAACGATATTTTTTTGACTTCCCCTGTATTTCTCAAGAAATTCAAAATAGTCAATCGATGTATTTTAGCTCGAAGAATTCGATAATCGTAACAAAAAAACAATTGAATGAGAAACAAAAGACTTACCCCAAGGATATTGCGTTATATAAACGGAACACCCTATATATTATTACATTTTTGGATTCTATGGTCAATTCTAAGTGTTTTTTAATAAAGGCACTATATGTACATTTTTGCTTCTTTGAGCCTTCATAGCACCTGAACGGTTGGACCTAGAGCAAAATAACTTTCAAATTCCTATCTTAGTTTTTGATAAGCTATCTTATGATGCCAGTCAAACAAAAAAGAGGAAATTATTTTGCTACCTATTTAATTGAATATATTCATATGAAATGTATGTGATGCAGGTGATTACCTTACTTCAAAATCACTGTAATTTTGACGTATTTGTAGATGTTATATTAATTTGCCGTTATGAGATATTCGTTAGTCAAGAAAACGCCAGTGAAGCAAGAAGAACATATATTGCCAATTTTCATAGAAATTTATCCGTAAAAATAATTATAAGGATTAAAAACCTATTTGAAGAAACTAAATTATTATATAACAAAAAAAACAATAGTTAATATTAACAATAAAGTAACAAAACGTAATAACTAATAATTTAAATGCTCAATGTGTACCCTATTTTCTCGAAGCAACATTGATATCCTCTTTGCAGCCTTTGCAAAATTTTTCATCGATATTTTCGTCTTTATCTCAAGAACGTGGCATACACGTTCTTGAGATGCCCCCAAAGAAAGGTATCCAAGTGAAAGATCAGGGCTATTGGCTGGCCAAGCGATAGTTCCATTCCTTCCAATCCATCGACGTCGGTTCAAACAGTCTCTTACATCACGGGTGGCATTTGTTGCCAAATTAAATTCCGATATTCCGCCAAGGGCACTTCTTCCAAAAGGTTTTCAATTTGGTTTTGAAGGAAGTTATGATATCGAGGACCACTTAGTGTTTCATTATAAAATATTGGACCCAAAATTTTATTATTTTTAACACCACACCAAACATCAACGGAACTTCTCCCTTGAAATTTAATGGTTTGAAATATTCTCGGACTTTCTACAGTCCAGTGATGCGTATTGTGTCAATTAAATATTCCTGAGGAGGTAAATGTGGCTTCGTCTGTCCAAACAATTTTTTTAAACAAATCAGGGTCGTTTTGTTGCCGTATTATAATTTGAGACATAAATTGAAAGCGACTTTCTTTCTGTGCAGCTGTTAAATGTTGAAGTGGAAGTGTGTGAAAAGTGAGTTTATAAATTTGTGTGAACGGTTCCCTGGCTAACCCTTCGACGTAGAGGTAGACGGCCATACCGAATGTCCCGAACTGAATTGACTTGGTGGGATTTCTTATAAAATAATTTAAAATAGTTCTGTCTCGATATATTTTTCGTCCTGAGTTTCTTTTTTTTGTTATGTAATGATTTAGTTTCTTCAAATAGGTTTTTAATCCTTATAATTGTTTTTACAGATGTATTTCTATGAAAATTGGCAATATATGTTCTTCTTGCTTCACTGGAGTTTTCTTGACAATTATAATACAGCGTTACAATCTGTAGTTTTTCATTTAATGAATATCTCATACGGCAAACTAATATAATATCTACTAACAAAGGCGGCTCGTGGTGAATTATATTGGGAGGTCAATAACAAATTTAAAAATAGGCACACTTAAAATAAAAATAAATATCTTATCTTTAAATTGAGCTTTAAATTCTCTTGAAGTTCAGGTCTACTTTTCGTTTTTTAGAATTGGAAAAATGCTGAATGACACGTTCGTTAAAATTGCACGCACGTTCCTTTTATAAACGATTTCTCGATACTTAACATTGCTAAAGCGGATAGTTTATCTTGGCCCAACTCCTCAACAAAATTTATAAGCCCTCGAAAAAACCCTGGATTTTCAGACAAAGCCGTTTCATCATGGCCACGTAGTGCCAGCTCGAATGCCCCACAAAATTTTACACAATTTATTTTTTTTTTAAAATATAACGATTTTTGGATAAATTTTCATTAAAATCTCTAAAGGATTTTGTATAAGCAGTGTCTAGCTGAATGCGAATATCAACACTTCCGACCGTAGCATAGTTCATCGAACATTTCATGTGATCTGCAGAAAACGCATGTTTTTTTATTTTTTCTTTTAAGTGTTTTAAGTCTTTAACACCGGTTTTGCACGATAATGAGTCCGACGAGTCCTTAGAAAACAACAAACAAACATTACTAGTATTTCGTATACGTAAGTTCTGGCAAATTGCGACCACTTACCTTGAATTCGGTTATTTTCTCAAAATTAAGTTCGTTAGCACTCTTTAGTTGTTTAATTTTTTGCACTACCGACCTTTTTTTTCATCTACATTCACAACTCAAACATAGACCACCTTGAAAATGGTTATTTTTGCAAAGTGAAGTTCGTAAGCACTTTTTAGTTGTTTATTTTTTTAAAATAAAGAAATATATATTACAAAAAACAGTATATAAATAAATTTTCATCGATTAAAAACGTCCGAAACAATATCGAGTTAGAATATCGACCGCGCGACCTCTGAACAATTAAACTTCCGCATGCCGACGTGATGCCGCGACCAATCGATCGAATTCTGAGAAGAGATCGGCTGATGACCCAAATCGCGATTTCATATTCCATTTGCTATCAGATTCGACTGCCGCTCGGTAGCTGTGAAATCTTCGGGTACTTTCGTCAAGCTTTAAGGTAATCAGGGCAATTCGGTCTGCCCAGCCCAGCTTAGTATAGCGAATTTTATTATGCCTAAGGAACGCAACGAGACCATTCGAACTGCCCTGCGCGGCTAATAGTGTAGCGAATTTAACTTTTCCCAAGGTTCGCGTTTTATTACAACCATTAGGAGGGACGGTCAAATGAATAATATATTTTCTGAAATATTTTTGGGGAGTCATTGACCAAATGACTCTATGGAAGAGCCGTCACTGTCTTCTAATACGTCAAAATTACAGTGATTTTTGAAGGTGATGCATGTCATATGAATATATTCAATTAAATAGGTAGCAAAATAATTTCAGTTTTTTTGTTTGATTGGCATCAAAAGATAGCTGATCTAAAACTAAGATAGGAATGTGAAAGTTATTTTGCTCTAGATCCAACCGTCCAGGCGCTATGACGGCTCAAAGAAGCAAAAATGGCAATTTTCAAACATCAATATATAAAAAACAGTTGAAGATAGACATATAGTATCCCTATTAAAAACACTTAGAATTAACCATGGAATCTAAAAATGTAATAATATATAGTCTGTTCCGTTTAAAAAGCGCAATATCCTTGGTGTAAGTCTTTTGTTTCTCATTCAATTGTTTTTGTTACGATTTTCGAATTCTCCGAGCTAAAATACATCGATTGGCTATTTTGAATTTCTTGAGAAATACTGGGGAAGTCAAAAAAATCCGTTTGTCCTCCTCAATGGAAGACCCTGTACAAAAAAAAAATGTAAAACTTACATACATTAAAATGATAATTAGGTTTAATATCAGGTCAAATAACAAAATACTTTAGAATCGGACGTATTTTTGAAATTTGAAGTTTTACAGTTCGTACAATTGTTTGTTTCTTATTCATGGCGTCGAGACGTCTATATTGTCGATTTTGTTATAGCCATCAAAATTGTATTCTACCTCATCAAATAAACCCCTTCTTAATATAAATCTATAATAATCGGACAAGTAGAAAGTACTAGATAAATAGAGTCTCCCTTAACTTATGAGAATTAAAAAAACGGCAAAATAAACAGGGATACTTCAATTGATAGGAACGCACCAAATGTACAGGCTGTCCCATTTTCTATAATTTTGTAGGATATTTCAGTTATTATTAAAGATAGAGGGATGCTGTTTTCGCGGCACTGTGCTACTTTTTCGTGGAACGATAGATGCTGTAAACAAAATTTGCATGGCTTTCTTCGTTTTTGAAATATATTGAAATACAGGGTGAAATTGAAAATTTGCATTTTCCAGGCACCCTTTTTAGTTATAATAATGAAAAAGTAAAAAGGGATTATTATAGAGTTTTTTACGTAGTTAGTTTATTCTAGGGGCCTCAAATATTGAGTTACAGATCAAACTTATATTTTTTTAAAATGGAACACCCTGTATCGACTGATGCGATTCAGTTGTATGAGCCCTTGTCGGTTCATTAAAGATCAATTATTTTCGTGGCACTATTGGCTATTAACCATAATTAGGAAGTTTTGAATTACATGAATAGTTGTTATGCCTTATCAATATTAATATAAAAAAAATATTATACAACCATATGTCGACATACTAAGTACTAATTACTTATCTGATAAAAGCAAAAACAAAAACACCTTACAGTCCTCACTAACACAAAAATCATAAGTTATCAAAAAAACAGCACATTCTATGTTTCTTCAAATCTTCTGAAACTACCTCATTGCATGCCCCCGACCTTGATTGTTTGCATTTCGTGTTCACACGAATAACTACTAAGCGCAGGAAATATACTGATTTGAACTAATTTAAGGTTGATTTAAGAGGATTTAAGGGGATTTAATATGATTTAAAGAAATGTAGGTCAATTTAAATTCATTTAACTGATTTAAGTAAGATTTACCGTGATTTAAACTGATTTTTTTCTACAGTTTACACAGATTTGAAGGAGTTATCCGCTCCTTGGTGTTTCGATTTTTCAACATACTAGTTTATTTGTTTCAACTTTGTTTATAAACATACAGACATTTTATTTCCATTGTTCTAGGGAATGAAAAAGTTATATTGTTTATATTTTTGAACATTTTTGCTATATGAATACCTTTCCAACATCCTCTTATTTTATGGGATGTATGAGCGAAAGTAAAAAGTCGTTCATAGCACTCATAATTCAAAAATATTTTTAAGATGAATTCTTTGAGTGCTGAGATCCATCTTTAATGAATTTTGTTTTAATTTCCCTAATGAACAATTGAATTTTTTATTTCAGAATTTGTTGTTTAACCCTTCAAACCCATATTCTCGAAGAACGTGCATAGGCCAAGACATCGACATTATGATAGACTGTTTTGTATCAGTATTTCGCATTAATCTTCGTAGCAACGACTGCCTAAAAGTGTGCTCGAATCTCAGTTCGCCCCCAGCTTATCATTTCGTTCTGGTAAGGTCATTGTATAAAATAGTAACGCAACCAAGGTTGCCATGGTGGCCTATGATAGATATTGTTTACACAAAATCTGCAGAGTTAAGGGATATATTTGCAGATATTTTGAATAAAGTAGCCACTCAAGGCTACACTCAGCATACTCCTCTAAGAATGATGATAACTTTAAAATCCAGCAAAGATACACAACCAAAATATCGTGCGGGTGCAGAAGAAGTACCTGGATACAGAAATTTGTTATTATTTTTGGTAAGGCTCATTCACGCCGATCCGGTGTTATTTTTGAATCATCATGGAAGACCTGGACACGAAGTTCAGAGTTGTACCTTGGACTTGATCAATGGGCTCGTGTCTTTAGTCTATTTACAGTCAATGCCCGAAGTAGCGCAGGAGGCAATGGATGCGTTGTTAGTCCTGCATCATCCAGATAAAATAGAAATGTGGAATCCGGAAGCCCCCATTAATACTTTTTGGGACGTCGGATCTCAGGTTCTAAGCCAAATTTCTGGAAAACTTATACAGCATCAATATGTGAATTATACCGATATTCTAAAATGGCTCAGGGAAATATTAGTTTATAGAAATGCATTTTTAACGAAACATAAGGAATATGCTACCTTAGGAAGTTCCATTAGCCACTCCCTCCAAGCTCATATAAAGCTAGAGGTAAGGTAAATTTGTGTTGTGATTTTTTAACAGGATATATTAATATTACAGTGCCCCTTTTTATTTTTTCAACCATAAAAATTTACTATTTTTTTGGGTAAGTTTCAGGATTAAAAGAAGAAGGGTTATAATAATAATTTTAGTTCCTAGAAATTGATGTGTGATAATCTAACAATAGTGGACCTAAGAATTTATAGAAACGGATTTGTTTTCTTGAAAGATATTTTCCACAATGTGTCAAGAATTTCTAATGGTTTACATACACTTTGTGTAAACTGTTCCTGACTCCAGAAAAATTAAGAATACAAATTATCGAAAAATAATGCGGGCACGAGTTTTCTCAAAAATCCAAACAATTGGATGTTAGTTATTACGTTCTTAAATAGAATACCATATTTTTTAATTCAATACCCGCTTTTGCTTAAAATTCTTAGTTAAGTTCGTGTAAAATTACCTATTCTTGACCAATAGTTCTAGAGATATTGAGATATACATTTCCCGAAAAAAAAAATTACATTTTATTATCTCATAATTCATATCTTTTTTTAATTTAATGTTGAAGATGCTTTCATTGCTGACAGTGGGCTGTGTTATAATAAATCTTATTAAGTTGTGTAAAATGTCACGTGTTACGTCCAGATTCTTTAAGTGTTCTATTTCTTAAAACATTATCGTCAGCTGCTTTGGATTTGTATACTTTATTCTTCAAATGTTCCCAAAGAAAATAATCAAGGGATATACAATCTCGCTACCTAGTTGGCCATTCTATTGCTCTTCTTTTTCCGATCCATGAATTAGGGAGAATATTATTTGGAAACATGCTTGCTTGCAATTCAAAATGAAGTGAGGTCCCATCTTGCAGAAACCAGATATATGGAAAATTTGGTGCAACAAAATTCTGAATTGCTGCTACAATTTGATTTTCCATCAAGCGAAGATAAGTTTCGGATTTAAAGTTGCCATCAACGAAGAAGGGTCCTATTAACCTTGTGCCAATAACTCCCGCCCATACATTACCCTTTTCGGGATATGACGTATGGATTTTGGTCAGTCCAATGCAGGTAGTTATGTCGGTTAACTGTACCGTTCAGCATAAAAGTAACCTCGTCAGAAAAAAATATTGAACTAAAAAATTATTTTCTTCCCATTTAGTTATCATAGAAATTTCGTTCTCTGAAAATTTTTGGATCAAAATTATTTAGTTATAAGAATGAAAGCGGGAATTTTTTAAAATATTCTGGATGGGCTTGAAACAAATGTGCATTTGTTCAGCATCTCTTAAAGAAAAAAAATTGATTTTCAGTAAAGTATTCTAGCGTCTGTAAACTTTTCCCTTCTTAGTGGCCGTTTTTGTCTTCCTGATTTACCTCTATTTTTGCAAGTTCCTGTTTCATCAAATCTTTGAAACGTTTGAACTACTCTAGATTTGGAAATGGGTTGGTGGTTACTCTGAAAAAATGGTGGTAAATAGTTTTATCGTATGCTCTTTGTCTGTCTGTTCCCAAAATCTCTTTCTTACATTTTTTAACCGACTTCAAAAAAAGAAGTTTCTGTTTTCGTCTTGTATGTGTGTATGTCCGCGATTTTCTCTAGTACGTAATGTATTTGAATGTGATTTTCACCATATTGTAAACAACATTTAGGGCGAGTTCAGTGCAGAAAACAGCTTGAAAATGTGAAGAAAAACGAGAATATCTGACGAACTGTTTTAATTACATTTATGGTAAAAAAAAACTAAAAAAATAGGACAAAAATAAAACCGACATCAAACGCACTCAAAGTTTAAAAAATATCATTTTAAATTACTTATTTGATTGATGAAATCGGTGTCTACGTACTATTTGATCACTAGGAACTAGGAAATGCCATGTATTTGATATTAGTTACTTCCCTTTAGAATAGAATAGAATATAACAATATTCATATTATAATAGTATGTCAGCTTCGATGTCTGATATAATATAGATTACATTTCCATCGTTGCTGTTATAATTGCCGTCATTATAGTAACTATTGTATCCCTCTATTCGATTTGGTTCATTTTTCCATTGAAAACTTTTCTTGTAATTATCATCACATCACAGACATACAGACAATATTGTTCAAAAATGTTATTTATATTCTTAATGTTTATATGTGTTACATTTGAACTTTTATTAGATAAATGAATATATTGTTTTACAGTATCTTCATTTATTACCTGACCGTAGGCATGTAGTAAAATAGTAGTCTAATACTTATGTCAAGAAATATCTTGTTATTAATTTAACGCCGGCTTCATATGTCAAATTCTGGAGGTCGTTTAAATGTTATTTTTTACTTTCCGGTGCGTTTGTGAAGTCAGTTTTATTTCATTCAATTTTTTTTAATTTTTAGTTTTTTTTAATTTTTATTATTTTTATATTTATTTATTTTATTTTTGTATGGCCTACTTTTATATTTATTTTAAATTATCATAAACAAATAGATACAAACTAATTTTTGTATAATCTGCACTAGAACAACAGCGCGGCGCTTAAAAATAATTAAATTTTACGATTTTTCAAATTGGTCTGTTTTTTATTTGAATTTTAAAAGAACCAGTGTGAAAACTCTCTACTGCTTTTTATAATATATTATGTGTTTACCAGGGGCGGATTAAGGGGGTACTACGGGGATTAGCTTAGCCCCGTTGTAGACAGTGGCACCAGCAGAAAAATCCCGCCATGTTCTTTGATGATTTATTATTGAATAGACGTAGATGATCAACTACACTGTTTCGCAAAATTATCCGAACCAAAAAAAAATGTATTCAAATTCAATCTTAAATAACTTTTAGGTTTTTTCATCAATTTCGATATTTTTTTGTCAAGTTGCAGGACCTTCCATGTTCATCATTTTCCTTAATCGATTTTAGGAAAAGTTTAAATGGATATAGTGATATACAGGGTAGAACCAAAAATTGCATTTTGACCTACATTTCTGAATACCCTGTAGATTTTTTTTTAGTTGAATGATGATTCTTTGTAGGATATTTTTAAGTCACATCTTTTGTCATCAACTTGTTTTTGAATCAAATCGATATCTGAATTCTTAAACACATTTGTAAACAACACTATGCAATAATTCTTTAATTAATAACGAACATTTTAATTACATCAGCGATATTACAGTATTCAGATTTCATTTTAAAATCTAGTATTTCCTCCCCGAGCTTGAATAACAACTCTCATTCTTTCTGGCATGGATTGAATTAAAGCAGCTACTGCGTCTTGGTGTACTTGCTCCCACTCGTTTATTAGGGCCCGTTCCAACTCAACTAAAATTTGAAACTCACCATAGTTCTGCCTAACACTTGTTCCTAGGTTATGCCACATATGTTCTATGGGGTTTAAATCAGGACTTTTGGGGGGCCATTCTAACACTTGAATACCAATATCTTTCAAATATTGTCTCGTCATTCGGGCTTTGTGCGGACGAGCATTATCTTGCATTAGGAGGAATGGCAATAAATGGTATATAAGGAACCACATGTTCTTCCAAACACATATATATCTGCATTAATTCTACCTGCTTGAAGCGTAACAAGGTTTGTGCGGGTTTCCAAGGAAACGCCATCCCATACCATCACTTCATCGCCACCAAATTGTACTCTAGGGAGAAACAAGATTAAGCATATCGTTCCCCGGGTGTTCTCCACACTCTTTGCCGTCCATCTGGTGAATATCTTGTAAAAAGAACGTGTCGCCAATCGTCCATGTCATAATCTACATGAGCTCGAGAAAATTCCAGGTGCCGACGTCGATGACCTG
The DNA here is from genome assembly GCA_030620095.1 of Kuschelorhynchus macadamiae. Taxonomy (NCBI): domain Eukaryota; kingdom Metazoa; phylum Arthropoda; class Insecta; order Coleoptera; family Curculionidae; genus Kuschelorhynchus; species Kuschelorhynchus macadamiae. The sequence goes on from JAUTXW010004250.1 coordinate 319,418, forward strand.
CATCTAATTGAGGACCTGTAGCAGGTACACGAGAGGATAGATTTTGTTCTCTCAACCTTCTGCGTACGGTATCAGGTGCAACTAAGGTACCATGAACATCTGCAAATCTTCTGGTCAAAACGGGAGCAGAAGCCGTTCGCTGTCGTAGAACTTGAAGTCGAAGAAATCGATCTTCAACTGCATTTGTGGCTCTCGGTCTTCCCTGCCCAGGTCTTCTTGTGTAAAAACCAGTTTCCCTAAATCTTTGTATCGCATCTGATATTGTGCTGCGAGGACGGGCAAGCCTTTTAGCGATATACCGAATTGCCCTACCATCATCTTGTAAAGCAACGGCTTGCGCTACTTCTTCTGCTCTCATCATTAAATTTTTATTATTAAAAAACGCTTATCGTTTATAGAACAGTTTCAAAACACAAAATACAGAAACATAATCAACTCAACAAACGCTATAAGTACAGCAAATAAATGTGTTATTTGTTGATAAGAATTTGTTTGACAAGCCACGGAAACTGTCATAACAGAAAGAACAAGCCTACTTTACAAATAAAATTGTCTTTATGTGTCTTATTAAGAATTAAGAATTGCATAGTTTTGTTTTAAAATGTGTTGTTCTTTTAAGAATACAGATACGGATATGATTCAAAAAACAAGTTGGTGATAAAAGATGGGGCTTAAAAATCTCGTACAAAGAAATGTCATTCAGGTTATAAATATTTCTACAGGGTATTTAGAAATTTAGGTCAAGATGCAAATTTTGGTTCTACCCCGTGTATCGCTATATCCATTTAAACTTTTCCTAAAATCGATTAAGGAAAATGATAAACATGGAAGTTCTTCCAACTTGACAAAAAATGATCGAAATTGATGGAAAAACTTAGAAGTTATTCAAGATTAAATTTGAACACAATTTTGTTTGTCCGGTTAATTTTGCAGTGCAGTGTATGTTGAAGCCCGACCAAGGGCCCCAAATACTTAAAGCCAAATGATTTTTTTTGAGTCATCATTTATTTATTTTTGAAAGGCGCTTCCGCAAAACCTCGCCCGGTTCAGGTGTCCTGAATACTTTTAGCCCCAGGCCCCATAACTACTTGATCCAACCTTGGTGTTTACTAACACAATTTCAATATTTACATGTTGAGAGCACTTTCCGTATAAGTAATTAAAGCAGTTTGTTAGATATTCATGATTTACTGCACATTTTCTGTTACTGCGCCCCTTATATCATAGGGAGCTGTTTTTGGTACTATAACCATACCTGGAATGTTACTTTACAACATGGTGAAAACCCTATTCAAATCAATTCAGTAGAAGAGAGAAAATCGCGTACATACACACACATACACATATACCACGCAAACACATATACAGGTCGAAAACAGAGCCTCTTTTTTTTAAGTCATTGATCAATTTAAAAAATCATAAAATTTTAAAGTTGATATAGTTAAAAATAGTGCAGAATATATAAAAGTTCGTTAGTATTTAATTATTATAAAAATTAAAGACAAAATTAAGAAAACAAATAAAAGCTTGAAAAGAGAATAAAAATAAAACAATAAAAAAATTTTTTTTTGACAAAAGTAAAACCAATTTCAAAAACGCACTGAAAGGTAAAAAATAACATTTTAATTGAATTAATAAAGTCCGCTCCAACTAACAATAAATGGTAATAAATATATATTTCATAAGGTATTAGTGCATATTATATCTTAAATAGGTATAAATTCTAAAGGAAAACAACTAATATATACTACATGACTTTTCTTAGTACCTAGTAATCAAATACTAGTTTGACACCGACTTTATAAGTCAAATTTTTAAGGTCATTTAAAATATTATTTTTTACCTTCCAGTGCTTTTTTCAAGTCGGTTTTATTTTTTCTCAAAAATGACATAATGACAATGACACAAGACAGGTAAGTATGGTTTAAGAGTAATGGCTTGCTTAATTTTAGGGATTCCATACCTCTAGAACTACTTGGTTTAGAAATACGGAACGTAAATTTAACGTACCATTTTAAGCAGAATAAAAAATTAATACAAAAATATATTGCTTTGTTAGTTACAACTTTTTCAGCAGAACCTAGAACCTTTGTTCGAAGTATTTTTCCATAATTTGTAGAGTAATACGTAATATACTAACTTGTTTTAGATAGCTAGTCAATATATCTTGTACCGTCAGTTCTAAGCAGTTGATTTTTGTATAATTTTAATTATTAGTTTATTCATGTTAATGTTTCCATTTACGAGTAAAGTTACGTTTTAAATTCCAGGTTGTATATTATATGTATTTATGGAGCATTGATATAGATGCCGTACTGGTAGCAATGAACTGCTTTTCTTTATTGTGCCAAGAAGCAGAAATCATTTGTTTGTCTGAAGAAATAAGTGTTACCACCCTAGTTCCTAATTATCATATTTATCTTGAACTAGCTCAAGCGTCCACCATCCTTACAACAGGTATTTTAAAATAGGATTAATGATATACAGCATGTTCAAAATTCGAGTTTCTGTATAGGGATCACGCTTGTTATAAAAGATAGTGAAATTGTCAAATGTAGATAATTTATTATACAATAACCTATGCGGATTCGTTTATAAATTTAAGCTGTAACTTTTTATTCCCTAAAAATTTCCACATTTCCAAAGCAATTTTTTTCGTAAAATTTTGTGGTGCTGTCAGATTTTGGTTGCAACGTTTCGCAAACCAGGGCCCATCATCAATTTTGTTTTTTTTTTAAATCCGGACCTGAATTGTTTATTTGGTTTTAACAAGTATGTGACTTCCCAAAACTAATAATGTCTCGTAGGACAGTAGATGTAAGATTTTCCCATAAGAAACAATGTGTTAGCGAGAGACGAAAAACCATAATTTCGCCAGATTCACAAAGAATTTTAATTACTTTTAATGAATGGGTGCGTTACATCATTGGATTTGGGAGGCCAAAAACAAAATGAAATGATGTGTTTAAGAATGTGTTTACAGATTTGAGAAATAGTGGGGAATAAAAAAGCTACAGCAAATTTTAAAAACGCAATATTTTTTTATAAATATTCTAAAAACCAGAACTAGAATCCGTCTACAGATGCAGTTAGGCTTGTAACAAAATTGTCTAATACTTTTCTGAATCCCTTATAATAAGCTAGATACATATAAAGACTCGAATTCCGGACACACTGTATATTTTACGAAATATTGTTTTTAGGCCGTTTGGCGTTACAAAAACGAATTATGTCATTACTCAGGAAGATTGAACACTGCGTCAACGGGGTGTACCCGGCGTGGGAAGAAACTTTCAGGAATTGGTCTTCTTCGTATAAAAGTATATCAGCTTCTTCTAAAACTCGGCCTGACGATGGCCAGATGGAACCATTTCATAGAACCGTGGGGAAAAGACGCGCTTCTCATCAAAATTCAGAACATGAGCTTGAGGTTAGTAGGTAGATTAATACTTCAGAAATATTTTTGAATCATTTGTTGTTAATTAAGATATGAACATTTTTTTTCGTGGGATGGCGCTGGCCGAGTAACACGAGCATTTTACGGTTCTGCCTAAATAGTAGTTATTACAAAAAAATATTAAGTAGTAAACTAAATATATTTTTTACGTTTTTACGAGTGTCTGTAAGTTTGTTAAGTTGTTTGCAGTGTAATTGTGACCAGAAGAGGTCAAAAAGTGAATTCGGGCATTATCGAATCTGCAAATAGGTCTTGAAGATCTAAGAGAACAAAATCACAGGAACATATAACAGAAAATTACAGATAATATGCTATAGATAATAATAAACTAACAGTTTTGGTGCTGCTGGACTACACCAAAGCTTTTGACACTTTAAGCCACGAGGTTCTAAACTCCATTTTAAATTTTATTGGACTGTAGGTGGCTGCCCCATGTTTAGTCGCTGATTACCTTCAAAATAGACTACAGTCGCTGATTACCTTTAAAACAGACTACAGGGCGTGGGATGCACTGGGCTTGCATCTAGTTTTTTGAAAATTTCGACGAATTCTACGCGGCTGTACATGGGCCCTCTTCTTTTTTCTATGTATGTTTCCAATTTCCCGTCATTGTTTCTCTCTTGTGCCCAGTATTATTATGCCAATGATACTGAAATGTATCTTTCATTTAATACTCGAGAAAGTGAGCAAGCTGTATCTGTAATTAACTATGACTTGCAAAACTTATATGACTTTTACAGCAAGCATTGTTTGCAGTTAAATTCAGGCAAGTCGGCCGCCGTGATGGTGTTTAGCAGGAAGATGGATAGGAGAGGTTTTGTGGAATCTTTTAAAAATAAGATTTTAATTACAGACAAACCTATTACATTTTATGAGCATTATAAAAATCTTGGTCTTATTTTGAACCAGGACATGCGATTCTCTCAGCATATTAGTAAGTGCTTACAAAAGGGTCATATTAATTTAAAATTAATATATCAACATAGAGCTGTATTAAATAGAAAAACTAAATCTGTGCTGTGTGAACTGGTGGTCCTATCCCAACTTAATTATTGTGGTACTGTATATTGTTCCTGTCTAAAAAGCACAGATATGAGAAGAATACAAAGCCTTCAAAATTCTTGCTTGCGGCTGATGTAGGCCATAAGAAAATACGACCCTATTAGCCATACTCTTAAGCTCAGTAACTGGGTTAATATGAAAAACCGGAGGCAACTTCATTCTGCAACTTTTTTCTATACCATTTTAAAAAATAGAAAATCCTCTTATTTATATAATAAAATTCCATATAGGGCGGATGTTCATAACTTAAGTATTTGCTTTAAGGGTACACTAACCCCTCCTCTCCACTCAACAGAAATGTATAAGCGATCATTCTCCTATCTAATTGTAAACATAATGAATAAGCTTACTAATATTAAAGATATTAAGTCCAAAACTGCATTTAAACAATATGTTTTAAAAAGTTATTTTCTGAACAATAATTTGTACATTATTACTATTTATTGTTAACTTGTATATTTCATATTATATATTTATATGGCTGATACATTTTTATGTGCAAAACTAACACTTTTTGTATAACTAACATTGAATTGTTTATTTTATTACTAGGTAATGTTAGCTGCCACTGTCTCTTTTGCTGTAGCTAATTATTTTTCTTGTTTATAATACATTAATTTACTACAGGATGCGTTTATCTGCTAGATTAGGGTTAGATGTAAGAATAGGCATTTATTCTTTTTAGAATGAATGAACTGAATCTCGCCCTTATTGAATTTCGTGTATGTATTATTATAATTTAAGAGGGTCTTATAAACAGGAAATCGGACTGAATTTGAGAATAAAAATGTGCCGTCTTTGAAGCAAAAATCAATGGATGGAACTGTTCCATCAAAAAGTTTAATTAACATAGTAGAAATAAACTAGTAGCTCCACTCTCCCAAATATTTTCTGCCTGCCGACAAAATTCGGCAGGTTGTTGGCAACATGCAAAGCGCTTTAGTTCAGTTCCGTCGTTCGTGCTGCGAGGTTCGAACTTTCCACTGAGTCCTGCTGTTGAGTGTCCAATACGTCAAAAAATTGTACTTTGAGTTTTTTAAGATTTACGTCGGATGCAAATAGGTAAGTTGATAATAACATTCATAATAAATATCTAGTTATACTTGTGTATTTTAGAAGTTGAGATACTGTTTTAACACTGAATTTTTTAAACTAGGCTTGTTTATACTTTAACATTTTTTGAAATTCCAAAATTACTTCCATTAAATTGTGGTGTATTGACATATTTTTCAGATTTTTTTTGGTTTTTATATATGATATTTTTCTTATTATCATACAGGATGTCTATTTTAAATGATGAAATTATTTCTATTTCCAATTAACAAACAAAAATCTTTTTTGGCTTTTTCGCAACTGAATAAAAATATTTAGCTTTAAATTAATTGAAGCAAATATTTAATATAATTACATATCTCAACATGTAGACTAGTCTGTCTACGGAATGTTTCGATACATAATATAAACAATATTATTTAAGCAAGCATAAGAAATTATATCATTTACCTTAAGTTTTTATAGACATATAGTAATTGTACAAAGACAGACTAGTCTATACTGGACTGAATGTGTTATCTCTCCTGTGGGGGTAGAATTGCATTTATATTTGAGAGACCCCATTTGCTAAAAGCGCTACTGAATAATTAATTAAATATACTTTTGTATATTTAATTAATTACGACGATAATCTGATTTGCTGGGAGTATATTAAAGAAACACGATAAACACTATGATATACGTGGTGCACCCCGTCTGACTGATTCGCACATTTCGCCAAACGCCAAAATGAAAGTGAAATATGCTTCCCAAGTTTTCAGTTGGAGTGTGGCTTCATGTATGGATTTACATATTAGATTTAAAGAACTACCAAAGAGAGCGGAGCAAACACAGAAGTTTATTCGAGAGATCAATAACCTATTTGATTTTTTATTCTTCTAATAAATTAGGAAACACAAAATACCAAAATGCGTATACATTTACCAAAGAACAAAATGATTTACTTGTTGGTTTTTATAAGCTTTTCGATAAGTTAAAAGTTTTGAATTCAATGGGAAAAATCGTTACTCCTACAATAAATGAGTGGAAAATTACTATAAAAGCTTTTTTGAAGATAGTACCATCAGACAACAAAATGAAAATTGTTTTAATCCAAACCCGATACAGTTCATAAGGTCATTAAGAAAATTCTTTTGTACAAAATTAATGCGCTCAAGGACAGAAAATTGTGAAGAAGACGAATCATCAATTTTATTACACATTATTGACATTTCAGAAACAAAAAGTGTAGAAATTCCATTTCAGGAAGAGACCAAAAAAACAGACAGTAAAACCAAACGATTAACGAAAAGACATTGTAGAAACAAATTTTACAAGGTGTATATGTGGCTACCTATTTAAATGTGCGAAAATGTAAAAATTTTGCTAGTACAGGTAATGCACTGGATAAAACTTCTATATTTACGTATGAGGACATAACTAGCAACATGTAGCAGTGTTTTTGCCTTTTGTAGATCGTATTTAATGTTTAAATCATAATTTAGTGTTAATTTAATTAATTTCTTTTTGAATTTTATAAAATATTATTTAAAATTTTAGGTGTATTTTTAGTTACAGTACATTTTAGCACCTTATCCCTTGTATATTTTTCTTTTATGAATTATAGTTAGTTTAGATCTTCTAATCGGTACATTTCAAATAGAATATACAATATGTTTCTGTTTAATATTTTGAACAAATTCCAAGTCACGTAAACGTAACGTAAGTGGTAGGGAAGAACACAAGTGGTGAAATTGAACAAAAAATGTAGTAAAACTATTCATATAGAGAGGGGCGTGCCTCAGGAGTCCATCCTTGGCCCTTTGCTTTTTTAGATTTATTTAATTGACTATATAAATTCTTTTTCGGGACGGGTTCATGCGGTTTGTTACGCGGATGACACCAATATCTGAGTTATAAAAGATTCCCACGATGATTTAATTAATAACACCGAATTTGTTCACAAGCGTGTTTTATTGTGGGATGAAAAGAACTTTTTCAGTGTCAATCAAAGTAAGACCGTTGTTATAAATTTTACTCTCAGAGACACAGTAGACAATGTATACCTTTTTACAAATTCTGACGCCGCAATTAAAAGCAGTGAAGCTGCAAAGATATTGGGAGTGTTTATAGATAGAAGGCTTAAGTGGAGAGCTCATATAGATGCATTGTGTAAAAAGCTACGTAAAGCCTGCAATACATTAAACTTTATGAGTGCACATTGTAGTCAAACAACATTATTGACTCTTTATTACCCTAATTTTCATAGTCGCTTAAAATATGGTATTCTAAACTAGGTGTTGGGCACAGATGCTGGGAAATCTGAACTATAGGGAGTCGTGTCGTGATAAGTTCAAAAGACTAAAAATATTTACATTAATTGGGGTTTATATTATGGAGGTTTGTCTTTTTGTATATAAAAACAAATCTCTTTATTTGTCTAATCAAGTTTTGCATAGCCACAGTACGAGAAATAAAAACCTATTGACTCCGGCCAGTCACAAAACGACAACCTATCAGATAAGTTTTTACTTTCAGGGGTGTAAGATATATAATTAGTACGTATATAAAAGAGTCGGTGAATATTCATATTTTTAAGAATCGGCCGAATTGTTAAGGAAAAAATTGTTATACATTAAAAGAGTTTTTTCATATCTGACTTGTTAATGTCTGTTAAGTGGATTCAATCTGATTTAACTTTTAACATTTTTTACAATTATAATTATTGTTTTTACTATTTTTCAACTAGTGTAGTAAATATATGACCACTTTCTTCAATTATTTTGTAATAATACTTTGGAGATATATTGTTTTGATTTGATTTAAATGTAAACAGTAATATTCTTGACCATATGGGTTATAAAAATGAAATGAAAATAGGTAGTATTTTAAAATCTGTATATTCAAAAATAATAAATAGTTATTGAAGAAATCTTGAATTTTTGCCACCTCCAGCTTTTAGCCTCAATTCTTTTCTAACTAAAATGTCGATTAGGTGATATAATTTATACATCAAAAAATCCCCTAAACCCATTAAATGGATGATAAAATTAAAATTTATATAGGTAGTAGAAAATTTCTGAAACAATGGCGTATTAATACTTGATTTTTTTAGGATATTAAAAAGTTATATTTTTCCCCTTTTTAAACTTTAACTAATTCCGGAATTTAAATGTTAAATAAACTGTACAACCTATTTTTTATTTAAGTGGAAATTTTAACGAGTTAAATTTTAAATCGCATTTTTATTAGTTTTATATGCTTATTTAAATCAGAATTAACGAATCTGGATATCACTAAAATATCTGAAAATATAATTGTATGTTCGCCGGAAGCATTTAAAAACGTAACAAGCCAAATTGTTTCTATAAAAAAAACACTAAAATCCGTAATAAGAAAATACTACATGATTTTACCCTAAAAATAATTTTTTGTCACTTCATGCCATTTTTAAATCCTTCATCTACATTAAATATGCCCAAAATCAGTCCGGTTAACTCGTGAGCTAATAGACATACCAAGATATTCTTTTATAAAAATAGATTTTAACACGTTGTGAGAAGCTTTTAAGACGATTTGTGTATTTATGTAAAAAAAAATATTTTTGCCGTATTGGTTCTCATCTTGCAGATGAGTACTATTGCTTGCATCGAAGGTTTTTGCAATATCCCGTTTTCACGTAATTTTTCATCCGATGCGCGATGATCAAATGATATTTTTTATTTTATTGTGTGCCCATATTTTCCTAAATACATCTCTGGTTAGTGCCCGACTTCTTTTGCCGGCCGCGCGTTCGGAAACTTCCGCAGCAATTCGGATATAACATAACTTACGTGTAACAAGACAACCAGCCTGAATACATCCCTGACCAGAGTACCGTACCAAGATAAAATGCCAGAAATTGCTGAATTGTTTAACTACCTATTTATCTTTAAAAATACTATATATACTTTCCTCACGTCAGAGTTTAACTCTTAGTTTGTTACCAGCTTTTCTTGAAATAAAACAAGTTAACTTAACTCATATCCGTAGACACTAGTGATCACGTGACGCGAAAACAATGTGGCAGAAATAGTTCAAATGATTTGCCGAGGAGTGGACCTACTAGTTTATTTCTGCTATGCTTATAGGGTATCTGTATGATGAGGTACTACTTTATCAAAATGCAAAAATACTTGGTTCAATTTGAATTTTTTAACTAAACTGCTCCTTATGAGTTAAGGATATTGAAAATTGTGGCTCTTGGTTTTTAGATATTGGCTAGGCATTGCTGGATAGAGCCTTTCGCCGACTTGTATAGGGTGGAGCAAAGGGTAATTAATAGTAATCGACCCTAATGCACATGACGTGTATGAAAGTGTTGCAAAAAATCTGTGGGTTCTAACTTTTTTGACAGGAACCTGAGAGGTTAATTTTCATCCATTTTAAATTTCTTAGCACGTGGTCGTTTCTTCTCCCAAGGGAAGTATAACTAATTGTTAAAAACCGCGGTCTCAAGTACAAATTCTTTCCCAAAAATATGCAAATTAAAATAATTAATATGTGATATGTCCTCCTCGTGCATAGATTACAACTTGGCAGGTTATTGGCTTATTCTTTACTAAAATATCAAATATTCCTTGTGGTATTTGAGGGATTAAAACGGCTCTAGGTTGATATATGGTTTCAACTGCAGGTCTATGATCATCCAACCTTCTTTGCAGCATATTCCAAGCAGGTTTAATGCAATTTAAATCTGTTGATAATAGGGGCAGCATGAGGTGTGGAATTCCAATACTTTCTATGGCATTATGGAGCCCAGCGGGTGTGAGGTCTCACATCATCCAAGCAATAAAAATATGGACCAATAATAGCAGACAAGTGTAGCATAATGTGATTGATAACGTAACTCTTCTGTTCTGCACTCAAGGCTCGTTTTCATATGTGAAGCTGAGTATGGCCATTGTAACATATATCGCCCCAAACCATAATTGTACCCTCTCTGTACGGGTAAACTGTTTGCACCGAGCGTCGACTTTGTGGAACTTCAGGCAGCGTCCACATTCTCGCTCTTTGAAAATCTGGAGTATTTTAACTCATCAGTAAAGAGGATGGACCTCCATTCATTAACCCAATAAAGATGATTCCTTGTCCACTGCAACCTTTGTTGCATATGCAGTGCGTAAGAGACGTCCAGACATCAAATTAACTTCCCTAGCCGCTTTCTAATTATTTTAATTGAAACCCGTAACATTAAAAAGCCTGAGACATATGACCGCAAACAAAAAATTGTTCTGTTCTAGCGTCTATCGTTATGTACCGGTGTTCTGCTGGAGTTGTTTTTCTTCGACCACCAACTCTAAGTCTTTCTAAAACAGAATCAGGCTATTAAGTTGCTTATTACACTCTGAGACACCTTTTACACGTAACCCACGTTTTCTTGCAGCCACTGCTCTGTAACATAACAATTGCTGTGTTGCTTCTTAGTGCAAAAAATTATTTTTTTTGCCACTGTTTGCCAGACTTTTGTGGATACGACAATGTTAGAAAATAAAATTCGGATCAAAAATCATGATTTTTTTCGTAAATTTGATAGTTTTTGAAATAAATTGAGTGGAAACTATATTAATTCTCTCCCACTGATATCTCCTGTAAAGAGGAAAATCTGAAAATTGTGAACGCGTCAGGGCACTACTAAATTTACAATAACTCCACCAAAAATAATATTATTATACAATAAAATATTTTTTGATGTTGGCCTTGAAGGGGGAAATCCATGTCTACACTATAAGATAATTACTTTTAGAGATGTAATCGTCTTTTATAAGCAAATGTTTATTCACGTCGCCCTTATTTTATTATCTTTTCTCCAGAAGGCCTGGTACAATATAATAATGTACTAAAATTTCTCTTTTCTATGTGGTCAAAAACCATTACCTTTGATTATCTTGATTTTTAGTACTTTCTTCGATTTTTCGAAAATCTCGTTATCAAATAAAAATTTCGAGACATTATGACAAGCTTCATATTTAGCATCATTGGAAAGCTTGAAAGGTATACTTTTTAATGCTTTTTTCAAGGCTACAATACAAAAGAGATTAGATTTTTAGCTTAAAAAATATTACTCGTTATTTTCTTATTAAGAATTTGCACACCTATATTTCTTCAGATTAATGCAAGAGCTCCATTTACATCCTTAAACTATAATTGCCTAATAATATACTTCATTGTTGTTTTGTTTTTTGTCTATATACGGTAATATATGTCTTGTTATTAAAATATTACCATTACATTGCTTAAGCTTAAAATTGTTTTATGCAAACGGCAAACGTTATGTTTACAAAATTAAAATGAAAAAATGGGCCTATGTTTAGGACTTAAGTGCGAATTTAATTTAATACTATCCATAACTGCTCTGTGAAACATTCAATTTTAATTTTCTACTCGCTATAGGCCAAAACAATTCTAGACTTTATACCTTAAAATTGTAGCATCTTATGAGGAAGACGAATGTCCCATCAGTGAGAATCTATTTCTTTGGTTTTTGTATAACTTGATATAAAGTACAAATAAAAATCGATATATGGATATGACAGTAAGCGCAGTTAAAATAATAGCATCTTTTTCTGAAATTCGAATTTGCATATATATTTATGTCCGAACTAGGATCTATTTACATATATCTTATGTATAATTAATTGATTATTAAGACAATCAGAGAGCCCTTGCAATTTTTGTAAATTATTTATAGTATTCTAAGTATTGGCTATAAGAACCTATTTTATTTTGATAAGCATTTTTTATTTTATTGCTCAATTTGTGTATTAATTTTTGATTGTTTTAAAGTCGTTAAAATTTGTGAATATATAATAGTTAGATCGCCTATGTCATGGTACAGAACAATGCCGTTATCCTAAGAAATTTTAAACTTTCTATATATATATTTTTTCTTTTCTTTCACGCTTCTTAGGCTTCAGAGATTTCTTATCAAAATATTTTTTTTGTCAATTATAGCTAAAAAAAAAAGAGAATTATCTAATCATTATTTTCCCTTTTTGTTGAACTATTCTATTTATCTGTACTGAAAACCATGTAGATTTAAATGCATATTTAAATTTTGACAATAAACTCCTTGACTCAGGTGATAAGCTTTCCATTCCGAGAGAATTTTGGACTTTTTTGATTAAATTTCCAAATTTTTCATCACAATTTTTGTTGAAAAACTTCACAGTAATCGAATAACGCTCGCCTAGCTATAGAAACTTGTCCAATGGTTGAATCTGAAATAAAAATCGTAAACTATACAAGACGAAAAAATAGCATTGAATTTGATTCATTTAAAAACATAACAAATTCATTGTTCTCAGGATACATTAGCAAGAATTAGCTTGTACGATATGTCTTAAAAGTTACCCAACACTTCCACCCTTCTTACACTATAAAAATAGGATTTTGATTGGCTCAAAACTTTAATCCTTGCCCAACAACGAGTTAAAAAAAACGAATTTGTGCCCACTAATAATTAAATTATTTCACTTAAATCTATATAAACTAATTTTTAAGTGCTCTCTAAAATTAAATAGAAACGTACCTCCAGATTTTGGATCCATTTTGGAAACCAAGCCAAAACCCAACCACACTGTAACTTAATAGTTAAAATATTACCATTTTCACAAGAAAAAATCACAAGAACTCGAGTGATTTAGCAAGTCCACACTTTAAATGGTGACAACTGGATTCGTTTGTTTTACACCGAGGCCTGCACGCGCTATTTAAAAAGTAAGCATGTAGTATGCCTTGGAAACACTACCATAATAATTTTAAAGTAACCTAGTAAATCGAATTTTCGGCCACGAATATGAGAAAAATCGCGTGTAGTCCAGTAGTACAGTTCAGATATAAACCTATTTCTTCTTACGTCGGGATTTAAACACTGAAATAATTTCATTTAGATACGGAAATACAGAACGAATTAAGCTGCCAAGATAAATCCTGTTTTCTTTTACGGGTAGTTGTTAAATATTTTATTTAAAATAAATGGACACGATAACGAAAATAATGGTTACTTAATTTGATCGTAGCACATTCCTATGGGTGATAATTACCTACCATTTTTCTCGGTTTATTTGATGTGATAAACGTGTCATTTAAACCTTTGCTACAGTAATTTTGGTAGGCACTCCATATTATAGTTTTGGGGTAAAAAATAAAATGTTTGGATTTTTTTAAAACTTTCTTTAATGAAGCACGACGGATTTGGTTGTTTGTTGAAATATTTGTATTTAAAAAAATTAATTAAATGTATGCTGCATCCGATGTATTTATTTTAAAAACGAGTGGTTTCGTTCTGCTGTTCTTTATATTAACACATTGTTCCTAATATTAAGACAGTAAGGTTGTTGTTTCAATTTGTCAAATCTTTATTTCAGAAAGAACAAATATTTGAATGGGCTAATATGACTGGCTTTCTCTGTGCTCTCGGTGGAGTTTGTTTGCAGGCTAGAAATAAGGCATTACAAGCAGCTTCTGCCACATCTACTCAGCAGCAGCAACAGACTCCTCAGCAAAGCTCGCACTCCACTCATAGTAGTGGTCATGGTACGGCTCATACCAGTCATGTTAGTACTGCTGCTCCTCCTGGCAGTATATCCGGCTATTCCAGCATGACATCCTTAGGTTCAGCTACTACCAGTATTAGTGAAGTAAGCGGCCCCACAAGGAGATCTAATACTTCAAGTACCGTACCTCCAAGAACCCACCACCCCGATGTTGAGGGTAATATTGTTATACAGTAAGTTATCTATCTACTGGTAAGAGGGTACTCGGAGGGTACTAACAGCTTGTCATTTTGTTGTGAAATAAAATCAGTTTGAAATTATTAAATTATGTTTCTTGTGATTGTACCGTGCCAAAGGGGAATTATTTAAATTATTTTCCTATTTTTCTCCCCGATCGTACGGCTTTGGTACCCAACTTGAATTGACTCACGAAACCGTTATTCAATATTAACGTCGGTTTCTATGTGTAAATGGATATTTGTAAGTTAATTAAATTAAATTTTTCTCCGAAATGTGTAGGTTTTTTGATATAAGGATTTGTTCTTACTATAAATGCATTAAAAAAAATTGCTTCATATACAGAATTATTCACGGTGAGTAGTCTATTAAAAAAAATCAGCAATTAGCAAAGTCTATTAGAAGTCACTTTGAATTGGAAAGTGACACCATAAGAAATACAATAAAAAACTAAGATGGTAATATGCAATTACTAATTTGTATAAAAAAATATACAGGGTGTTTTTTTTTAATACGGACCTAGATCTTTTATTTCATTTTTAATAAGCTCCCCAAAACTAATGATATAGTGTACTAATACATTTAGAGTATTTAAAATTCTACTTTGTGAATTTGGAAAGATTCTGGTTTTTCGCCTCTAATACATTGTTTCTTAGAAGTATTTTATCTGTTAATCCTGCCAAATATTCTAACCTTATGACGCGGCGTTCCTGACAACGTCAAATCTGACATCGCTATTAGGTTCAGTACGTATTAGTAAATTATAATTTTTACGTTATCCCCATCCCAGCTAGCACTAAAGTAGCTAGAACTGTTTCCACTAATACTATTTAAGAGTTTTTACTTATTTATTACTAATAATCCTACTATATATCAACAAACACTTTGGGTTACACGTTTTTAAGTATTATGTATGTATTTGTTACTGCGAATAATAATAATAATAAAATGTAATAACTACTGCCAAGCAACTACTTAAGGAATTGACTCCAAGGTCGACATTTCTTTTCCGTGACATAATAGTAATTATTCAAAGTTACTGTTTCTAATATGTTTACTAAATTACAGACATTGGCAACAATAGAGTAACCAATTTTTGATTGGTTCGTTGGTACGTGGGTTTCTTATGAGGTTTATTGTTTTAGTGTCTCATTTTATTATTTTTTATGATTATTAAAATGAATATTGATTCAAAGAAGAAGTTCTCAGCCATTGGCCATATGAAGAAATGTATTTAAGCCTGGTTCACCTGTTTTTTGCTTGTAATTATAAAGTCTTTGTGATGAATGTGTAAATGACTATGACCGTAAATGTCTTAAGTTTAAGTTTATTCCAAGAAAAGTTA
This sequence comes from Kuschelorhynchus macadamiae, assembly GCA_030620095.1. Taxonomy (NCBI): domain Eukaryota; kingdom Metazoa; phylum Arthropoda; class Insecta; order Coleoptera; family Curculionidae; genus Kuschelorhynchus; species Kuschelorhynchus macadamiae. The sequence goes on from JAUTXW010004250.1 coordinate 335,088, forward strand.
TTAAATATTGAAAATTATATTTTGGTTTTATTTTGCTGTAAAAGACAATACTGTTTCATGTCAGTGTATGTTTTACTTCATTCAGCACCTCAATTTGAGGTAGAAGCTCTCTAAGATTAGCATAAAAGAAATTTTATTTTGTAGGCCTTCTTCAGTACATATTACATTACTGAATTCGCTTGGCAAACAACTCTCATTAATCGCTTGCACAAACATTGTTATTTGTTAAAAATCTGAATGAGAAAGTAAGTTTGTACTAGATAACTCGAATATATTATTAAAGTAAAACATTAACATAACCCTACATTTACAACTGACGCTGACAGAGGTTGTTAGTATAAAAGTTGATTAATTTAGTCATATTTTGCGAAAAACTAACGATAATATGGGGGCCCATATTATCGTTAGTTTTTAAGGCTCATTTAAACCTTTAGAAATGTTGCATGGCAGGTGGGCTTCTATTGTCGCCACTGTCCTTATAAAGTCATTGTAATTCGGTCTACAGCTATTAATTAGTTGTGTATGTGTTGTGTTATCGTCTACGAGTAACAAGTTAAAATGGTTCACAATGGCTTCACATACCATAAGAAAAAAAGTAGCTTTATTCACTCAACAACATTTTATAGAAAATTAAAAATATCACAACTTGGTTATGTTATACTTGAACAAAACAACCTAAACCGGTATTTTAAGGAAACAAAAAAATAAAAACGAAACAAAGGGTTATGGTTATGATAGGTGGCAGAATTATAGTAGTGACTTAAGTACCGCAACTCTCCGCATTAACACGCCCTCCGACACAACGCATTAAATTTTAAGGAACCGGCGGAATGTTCGCAAATCGTAACCGCTTGGCAATAATATACAGTACAGGTTTAATGGGAACTTTGTAGATATCCTTATTCGTACCAAGTAACAGGTCTTGTATTCGTACCACCTTAGTGTTCAAGACTGTAAGTAAGTGTAATTGGGTATAAGTGACAGTTGCGTATTTAAAGAATTCAAAACTATAAAAGCGTATGGGAACAGTCGTAAAAACTTTATGTTAAGTAATTTTCTCAGCAAAGAAATGCAGCCAACCTAAAAGTAAAAGTCCGATAGAACGCCATGGCTTATTTTCATCTCCCCTATAAATATTTAGCTATGATGTTTGTTTTTGTGAGTATAAAGATTAAAAATGCATACAAATTAAACATTACGTTAAAAAAAGAATCACTCGTTATAATAAGATATTTAATGATAATTACTATTTAAAATAACATTTTTGAGATTTAGAATATATTTGACTAAAATGTATTGAAAATTAACGAATTTTAAAGGCGCGTAATTTTTTTACGACTATCGTCAACATATTCACCAGAGAAATTGCCTGCGTTTTAATTTTAGGTCCTTAGCATAGCCAGAAAACTAAGTGAAACGCATGTATTCTACCTCAAATACAAATAACGTATTCTATACGCTCTACACCATGTTCCCAATTTGAGTGTTTGTAGTCGCCATAACTGTTTTGCTTGTATTAAAACGAACCATACATATTTTTAAAACGGATTAAATAAAAAAGGAAGTGACGAATAGGGTGAATTATTACTTTTCGGTTACTTAAATGGAACAATTCCGTACTATCTATGTAATAGTCAGTCACATTACATGTTATTAAACTATGATATATTTTTTTCGAAATATTTTATTAACAGTAAAAGTTATGGTACGAGCCGGGATCGAACCCGCTCCTCATTTCCACAGTTGACCTTCTCAGTGGTAGACTAAGTAAATAAGTATCATTCTTTACAACAATATTTATATCATCGGCGGTATATGACACAGCCCCGATACCTGAAGTGGTTTGTTCCAAATGACAAATAAATCATCAGAATAAATAAGATAGAACAATGGTCTAAGAACTGAGCCCGGACCCCTGTTCTGTGAGTAAAGAATCACACTTAACCCCATTAACTGAATATATTGCATGCGTCTATTCAATTAAGATCTCATCAACGCACCTGTCTGTCCTCTAATCCGATACTGTTCTAATTTGTACAAGAGAATTTTATGATTGACCATATCAAACGCACTAGAAAAATCCACAAACAAGCCTGGCACATTTTCAGTACTGTGTGATTCAGTAAAACCATGCTGAGAACCACTAAGTAGATTATTTTGATATATAAATATAACTGATTTTTTATATTTATTTCATTAGCCATTTGAATTTTGCATCATTGAAGTTAATTTAAAAAATGTTGGGTTATGTCCCTCTTTTGAGACACCCTGTAAAAGTCAAACAACATTGAAGGGTCTTCCGATTTTTATTACCCTAATTAATTTCTGATATTTCTAATAGGCAACTCACCCCGAATGACTTTGTATTCCTATTTTGTATGTTCGGGAGACTTTGAAAACATGATGCTTTATATTGAAATATAATAATCTTGTATCGATCTATCGCCAGTTTTTAATCTGTCAAAGATTCGAACGTATCTTATCTCTTTTATACTAAGAATTTTCCTGTGAAATTAAAAAACTTTAAAATATAGGTGTTCCATCTAAAATAATAAAATTAATTAACCTCTAAGTTGAAGCGGACGCGATATAAATATATTTTAATAACCAAACTCTGCATATGAGCAGTCCATATGACATAGATTATTTTTAAATCAATATGTTTTTAAACAAGAATCTGACAAGTTGATTAGTCATTTCGTAATCCTACTAATATCATTTTCTAATAGATTGTTTTTTTACCAGGTTTGTAGAATTACTTTTGCGCCTTCTTGTGTGCAATAATGAAAAATTTGGGCCTCAGATTCAGAAGCACGTAAAAGAATTGATAGGCCATGAAATGGCTCCCGCTCTATATCCTATCCTTTTCGAACAAATCAAAGTTATTATTGATAAATTTTTTGACCAAAGTGGTCAAGTTATGGTGACAGATTTTAATACTCAATTTGTAGAGCATATCATCGTCATCTTAAAAAATATCTTAGATTTTTCAAAAAACGACCAACCTTCAGAACACCTTGCAGTTACCAGTATAGAAGGCATGATGCTGCAAATCGTAAGGTATGTCAGACATCTTGATATGTCGGAACATGGGCTTCATATAAAAACAAAATTATGTCAGTTGGTCGAAGTAATGATGCTTAGGAGGGATGATTTATCTTTCCGACAAGAAATGAAATTCAGAAACAAATTAGTAGAGTATCTCACTGATTGGGTCATGGGTTCGAGTCATCAGATATCTCCTCCGAGCGGTAGCGATATAAGTCACATGACGAGAGAGCTTGATCAGTCTGCTATGCAGGCAGTAGCATCATTACTAAGGGGACTTCCTCTGCAACCAGAAGAATCTGATCGTGGAGATCTTATGGAAGCGAAAAGTCAGTTGTTTCTCAAGTACTTTACTTTATTTATGAATCTCTTGAATGATTGTACAGATCCCATGAGTGGATCAGAAGTATTAGAATTGTCAGATAGTGAAGAATGTAGGCAACGTTTCAATTCAGAAAACTTGTCCAACCTACGTAGCGCTACTATACAGGCTATGTCTAATCTTCTTTCAGCGAATATCGATAGTGGACTAATGCACTCCATTGGTAAGTTTTTAACAATTTAATTTTATTCCATATATTTTAAATCTATAATTTTAATATAAATATTTAAAAAACTGTCCTTAGGTTATTGACGCTGGTAGTTTTGTGGTTACAGTGCGGTAAATATTTTTTTTTACTTTTTTATTTCTTCAGTAATTTGTCGTCTATTAAATACTTAGGTTAAATGGAGAGACCGAAGGGAAACATGATTTTCGGTATCTAGGGACCATCATTCATGTTTGTAAAAATCTTGTAGAGTGATTGGTTGTTTCACTTATTAGAATCAGGCCTGAACTTTTGCTCAACTAACCGGTGATTCGAAAGGGCAGAAAAAGGTAAAAGTAAAAAACCTTTAAATTGAATCCACAGACAGATCGAATGAATTGAGGCAACATGTTTTTTTCGAGATCTAGGGACCTGAAGATGCAGGTATCTGAAAGAGTAATAAAGGTACTTTTCACTTAAAAAAAAAATCACAAAGTCTGTTTTGCCGTTTTTATTGATATCAAACTTATCTTTCTTTTATTGTTTGTAACAAATAATTTATAAACTATAATTATTTAGAACAAAAAGCATATTTTCAGGGCTTTGAGGAACCAAAACCTCCCCCCCTCCTTATGCTACGTGATTGATTAGAATACAAGGGAGTCACTAGATTAATTTTAATAACAAAAATTACAAATTATGCTTTATCCGACTCGGGCCTTGAATCTATCTTTTTTTTTTATTTAAAATGTATCTGGTTTCTTCAGTGTACTTCACTGGTCCATGTTTGTTCTATTCCTTGGGAATGTTCCGGGAACATTTCTCGCACGCCTTGGAAAGGTCGAAAAAATTGGGAATGTTACTTTTCAGTTAAGATATCGTGGTTCTTGGGATTAGGCCGTGTCTAAATGGAATCACTTTCCAGCGTTTCGCCTTCGGCTGCACGAGGCGGCTTCAGGGATGTTGACGAGATGGGAACGCAGATATTCAGTGTTCCGACGTCGTGAAGTAAAGGCCCTGGAGATGCCTCATACAGTCGAAGGCGAAACGTCGAAAAGTGATTCCATTTTGACACGGTCTGATCCCAAGAACCATGATTTCTTAATAGACCACAGCCGTGAAAGCTTTCGTTCTATGTTACTTTTCAATTTTTTATAAGAAATGTAATGAATTGTGCTAATGTATGTTGTAGTAATTATATTTTCTATCATTGTGCGTACATAGGAAAAATATAAACCTCGTTTTCCCTCACTAAGAGTTGTTCTGTAAAAAAAAACAAACGATTTATGTATGTATTGTTTTCCCAACATAGTACTTGTACACAATATTAAATTGTTAAATAAATATAACAAAACAGCAATATCATGTCGCTCTGCAATTTTTACACATCTTCACCTTTTAGCGTCCTCCTTATAAGCCGAAAAACATGTTTTTCTTAATTCCGTTAGACTGTCTCTCGGTGGCTGTCTGTCTGTCTGTCTGTCAGTTCGCTGCATAGTTAAAAATTATTTACCCGATTGATTTTTGGTCAAAAATCAATATGGCGGACCAAAATTGTTATTATTTTAATTTCAAATTTTCAGCAAGTATAAAGTGTGATATAGAGATAATCTAGTAAAATTGTGGTACGAATTCAAGATAGTGAAATAAAATAGTGGCCAAATATAATTTTTTAAAAATCAACGTAAAAAGATTTTATTCAAATGACTTCAAATTTTGCACAAAAATTAAATGTGATACATCAATAAACTGCTACGAGTTTAACATGATGGTACAAAATGACGGTCTAAACTACTTGTTCAATTTAGTTTTAATTATGACCAAAAATCAAGTATGGCATTAGGTAGAAACGGGTAAAATCTATCTGGTTTCTTCAGTGTACTTCACTGGTCCATGTTTGTTCTATTCCTTGGGAATGTTCCGGGAACATTTCTCGCACGCCTTGGAAAGGTCGAAAAAATTGGGAATGTTACTTTTCAGTTAAGATATCGTGGTTCTTGGGATTAGGCCGTGTCTAAATGGAATCACTTTCCAGCGTTTCGCCTTCGGCTGCACGAGGCGTCTTCAGGGATCTTCACGAGATCGGAACGCAGATATTCAGTGTTCCGACGTCGTGAAGTAAAGGCCCTGGAGATGCCTCATACAGTCGAAGGCGAAACGTCGAAAAGTGATTCCATTTTGACACGGTCTGATCCCAAGAACCATGATTTCTTAATAGACCACAGCCGTGAAAGCTTTCGTTCTATGTTACTTTTCAATTTTTTATAAGAAATGTAATGAATTGTGCTAATGTATGTTGTAGTAATTATATTTTCTATCATTGTGCGTACATAGGAAAAATATAAACCTCGTTTTCCCTCACTAAGAGTTGTTCTGTAAAAAAAAACAAACGATTTATGTATGTATTGTTTTCCCAACATAGTACTTGTACACAATATTAAATTGTTAAATAAATATAACAAAACAGCAATATCATGTCGCTCTGCAATTTTTACACATCTTCACCTTTTAGCGTCCTCCTTATAAGCCGAAAAACATGTTTTTCTTAATTCCGTTAGACTGTCTCTCGGTGGCTGTCTGTCTGTCTGTCTGTCAGTTCGCTGCATAGTTAAAAATTATTTACCCGATTGATTTTTGGTCAAAAATCAATATGGCGGACCAAAATTGTTATTATTTTAATTTCAAATTTTCAGCAAGTATAAAGTGTGATATAGAGATAATCTAGTAAAATTGTGGTACGAATTCAAGATAGTGAAATAAAATAGTGGCCAAATATAATTTTTTAAAAATCAACGTAAAAAGATTTTATTCAAATGACTTCAAATTTTGCACAAAAATTAAATGTGATACATCAATAAACTGCTACGAGTTTAACATGATGGTACAAAATGACGGTCTAAACTACTTGTTCAATTTAGTTTTAATTATGACCAAAAATCAAGTATGGCATTAGGTAGAAACGGGTAAAATATTGGTACAAATCCAATATTTGAATGAAATAAAATGGTGCCCAACAAAATAATGTTGAAAAGTCAGTATATACGTGTTAGTAAATGACTATGTGCGGAACTAAACGGGGTAACATTTCACTGTTTCTAATAAAAGAAAAGATCATAACGAGGGAAGTTTCGGGTAAAGGAAATTTACCGATTTGTGCATGATAGATTCTTGTCATTAATACCGACCAGTGGAGTACAAACAAGTAATATTGTGGATTTTTTAGTTATTCGGTCATATATTTTTTGGTATATACTGGCATTTTTCTGTAGGGATGGGCAATATATCGATAGGTCAGCCACATATCGAATAACATAAGGTAAATATAGATATATCGATAAGTGTCGATAGTTATCGATAAGGGTCAATAGGTTTTGTGCAATGCAATAATGTTGCTAGGTATTCGATGATATCGATAGGTAGCTGACAATATTGATAGCTAGCCGAGAACATCGATTGTTGGGGATAAACGAATTACATATTTACAAAGATGAGGACTTTTTTCTCTGATAACTTTGCGAACAAGTTATGCTCCATATGAAAGTGAGAACCTCTTTTTTGCTCTTCGATACTTTTTGGCCTCCAAACCGTCTTTGTCGCAAATATTTTGATTTGTAGTAGCAAATACTGATAGCTTGCAATGAACTATCGATAGATAGGAATGCAAATCGATACATCGATAAGTTATTAGATCAATAGGTTATGTGTTATCGCATATCAATAGGTATAATTTAATATCATCCATCCCTATTCCTGATGGTACGCCTAGCTCACGTCGATAAGTCCAATCAATTTCGAGATCTTTTTATTTTAAATAATGCCGAACATCATTCAATCAGTTCAAAATTCAAGCAATGCATTTTATTCGTAGTAAAAGTATTAAAGAGTGCGTGGGAATAATAAAAACAAATAGCAAAGCTTATTTGCGGTGGTCACTTGTGTCAAGTAATTATTATTTTTGAAATTTTTGTAATAACTAGGGTTGCCCTTAATTTAAAATGTTCCTCTCTTAGAAAAAAATAAATTTTCTTGAATAGCCGATACAGGGTTTTTGCTTATAGTTCAAATAGAGTTTACAAGCTTTATATTTATTTTAAGAAGAAAAAATATTAAACACAAACATTTTGGTTTTTTTTTAACAGCCAGCATTTGCTAAAAAATGAAGAAATGACAGTTAGGAATTAGGAAGAAAAAAAGATGAGCAATGACTTTGTTATTTTGAAATGGAACATCCTGTATAGTATTTTTTCATTAAATGAGCATCTCCTTACTGATTATAAATATACCAGGTTTGATACCTTTATCTGTAGACAACCGAAAAAATTGACAAGAACCTTTATGAAGTGCTTTGTTCTTATTAACTCCACATTTTGAAATTAGAATGTTCTCTCTCTTTTAAACCCATTGCCATTTTGACAATTTTCTAGGCATTTAAAGAAACAGGTATCAAAGATAACATCTTCAATCGCCGGCGGACCATACCGGTCACAATACTTTAGAGTAAGCGTGTATTTCCAATCTAATTTTTGATGTTTTGAGGTGTGATTTTATAGCTTTAATGAAGGCTTAATGACAGCTAACAGTATAGGTTTTGTTAAAAAAAACCTTGTTTTAATATAAGGCTAAAAATATGCCATTAAATATAACATCCCTTAATTTGTATTAAATTTCGATATGGATGTGGTTACCTTAAGCGAGACGTGGTTAAATAATAACACTTGTTCGTCAGATATTGCATTTAGGGGTTATTCGCTTTTAAGCAGAGAAGAACTGGTAATGTGAGAGGGGTGGAGCTGCAATTTACTTAAAAAGCACATTAAAATATAATGCTATGAATAATAGCAATGATATTGAGGATTTATAGATTTGTATTGAGTTAAAGACTCTTTCTATTAGTTGCCTGTACAGATCTCCTAATTATCGAATTAATGAGTTTTTTGAACATTTTGAGAGAAAGCTTGTAGATGTGCTACCTAAGGCGGAAAAAGTGATTGTGTTTAGTTATCTAAATATAAATTTTTTGATTTTATTGGCATACTGGATTCTTTTGGCTTGACAAATAGTTAATACTTCTACACGAAATACGATCCAATCTTCAACTTTATTTCATTTAATTATAGTATCAGAAAACTGTAAATATTCTAATTGCTCGAACACACATTTGCCTCCTATATCAATAATGAACTAAATATTAGGTTTTTTTGTTTTGTTTAGGTATTCTGTCTGTATTATATAAGTTACTATTTTTTTATTTGTCTTTTAATTTACTTGTTATGTTGTTAAGGGTTAAGTGAGAGACCATTTTTTGATGACCTCCATGTACTCAAGGAGTGAACTTCGTCTTTTTAGGTATTGCACATTGTGTTTATGTATACATGTATTTTAATTACTTTTTATTGTCATTTTACAATTATGCTTTATGCTAAATAAAGCGTAATTATTATATATATATATATATATATATATTTGGGATTTTGTTGGCACCTGCTTTCTCTTTACTACAAACCTAACATAACCTAATCCGTGTTTTTATTAAATATGAGTTTTGTTAAAAAAAACTTAAAAAAGTCATCCGCCCGAACAAGGATTCGAGCCAGGAAGCTCATGCTGAACATTAAAAAAAACTTGTGTATACTCCGCGGAAATAAACGACGAACCAATAGCAAGCACATTAAACATTCTGCGTTGTGATTGGTATGATCCGCCGGCAATAGAAAGTCGTGTTATCAAAGTTGGTATATTAATAATCAATAGGAAGAGACCCATTTAAAGACACAATATGGCTCATTTATTTTTTTATTTTCTAAATGTTATTTGTTTCTTAGAAAATCCTGGCGATTCAGATAAAACCTTAAAACTATTGTTTTTAACATTTTTTAATATCTTCTAACATAAACCTTGTAGGTCCTATTCAAAATATAAACAGAAACCTTGTGTATGGTTGTATTTATTGACTTGAAGTAAGAGTACCTTTTTATGTAAAATTAAGCAGAGAATTCGTACCATATATAAATTTCTCAAAAATGTATGAACGAAAAATGGGGAAAAATGCATAATCTTATTCGCTAGTACGCCACTGGTCGGTACTATAGTCACAAGAATGTATCATGAAATATGTATTTCTGAAATGTTCTTACTCAGAATTTCATTACAAACTAATGTGCATATAACATTTTCTTATTATTTTAAGTCAAGAGATCTCCATTTAAGCAATGGTCCAAGTTTTTTGAAGCACTCTGCAATACAGAACAAAGTCAACAAAAATAAACGAGCTTGGGTATACGTTTTTATTGGCAGTTAAACAATTAACTTTAAATAAAAAAAATTGTTATTTTAAAAATATTACTATTAGTAAATATTACGCTCATGGTCATTGACTTATTATATGTCAACGGCAAAAAGACTTATTATAAGTCAACGGTCATTGACTTATTATATGGCAACGGCATCATTGTAACTTTATAGCGTTACCTAAAATTAGGTCGGAAAAGGAGGATAGATATTTTTGTCTTTGTCACACTTAATTGCAGTTTACTTTAATCATTGCATTAAAACATACACTATTTTATGAATGATAGACCATTTTTTAATAATATAATACGATATTAAATATATTAATACTAAAATATACAAGTGTGTAATAAATAAATCAATGCTTTTCTCTTAAGTACTGCTAGGCCAGTTGAAAAGAGCTCTTTATGTTGATTGACAAATCTCATTGAAGAAGAACCGGACCTCCCCATTTGCCATTCAATAGGTTGTATAAAAACCACAAATAATTTAGAGATCTCCTATGGACTAGCATATCTAGACGCATAACATTACGAATATAATGGTAGTTGGGATCAACTGTGGAAATATTTAGCTTATATGCGCACAATCTAAGAAACCATTTTTGAACTTTTTCTAAACTATATTTATGCACTTCGTAATTATTCGAGCATATCACTGATGCATATTTCATTACTGACCGCACTAAAGTGCAATACACTAGTCTCTGTGCAGTAACAGACAAGTCATTACAATTTCTCTGTATAAAACCCTCTACAATCATAAAAAGACACGCGACAGTCAAATAGTACACCAAGAGTATTCGATTGAATCGATTATGTATTCGATTCAAAACACAATTTTCTGTACTTAAAGTCTCGACTCCTCCTTGTCCTTTGAAAAAGCTAACAGAGCTGCATTTATCTATATTAAGTGCTAGCCCATTTAAGTTAGATCTATAGAGACTATAGGGCATATGAATCAGCAACATTTTTGACACTTTTAAACAATTTAAAGTCGTCAGATTTTTTAATATAGCTAGTAGATACCAGCATCGTTTACAAACAGATTCAACATGTAGGGGGGCGAGCAGTAAGCTCTTTACGGAACACTAGAAATTGCTTCTATCGGATCTCATTGATAGCTGCCTATTTTAGCTCTAAAAGCCCCTTCCAAATAACTTCTAAACCACTGATCAACTGAATGTTGAAATTAGGGATGTCAATCCTGGGACGTCCGTCGTCCCGGGATACCGGAGGAAAACCTGTCTTGAAAATACCGGTTAGACCGATCAACTCCGTGATTAATCAAGTTTTTTTAAAGTATTTATTAATTTCCTTCATGTCATTATTTCAAAACAAAAGTCATCCCTAATTGAAACCCAGCGTCAAACGCTTAGCCAATAATAGTTCATGCTTAAGCCTGTTAAACGCCTTGGAGAATTCCGTGTAAATAACATCGACTTGGACACCCTCCTCTAAGGCGCCCAGCAGGTATGACTGATAGACAGCTAAATTAGTGACTGTAGATTGACCTGCCTGAAAATTTCCATGCGCAAACTGATCATACACAGTGGCCTATTTGGAGAGCCAGTTTTACTTAGACTAAACTGAAATAAATAGTAGGCCAATTTGTTTCATCTCTTTGAACAAATATTTTTTATTTCCATGACTCTTAGCTTAAAAAAAAAAGGTAAAACGGGGCAAATTTAATTAATTTTTGGTATATGAAACATTTTTTCCTTTATATAGGTTACTTTAAAGGAGTGAGACAAGTTAGTAAAAACATAATTAAAATTTAAGTTTTTTAAGACGTCAAAATTATTGTTTTTGTGTATATAAAACTACACAGGGTAAAACAGCTTTTTAAAACTATTAATACTTTTAGAAAATGCCAAAACATGTAAAATTTATTATATTTTTAGCATACAAACCTAAATTTAATAAAATCATTTACGTCCTAATACTGGAACCTGTAAGACCTGGACGAGCGTTTTAGCGAAACGCGCGTCCAGAACGTAACAAGTTGTGGTGTAGTGTAGTTAGAACCTAGGTTTATACATATATGAGAAGTACTATGTTTGCCAAAAAATATTTTTCTTTTTAGATTTGGGTTACAACAAAGATCTTCAAACTAGAGCGGCATTCATAGAGGTACTGACAAAAATACTTCAACAAGGAACTGAATTTGATACCCTCGCGGAAACCGTTCTGGCTGACAGATTCGAACAATTGGTACAACTAGTGACCATGATTAGTGATAAAGGAGAATTGCCTATAGCGGTAGCCTTAGCTAACGTTGTAACCACCACACAAATGGATGAATTAGCTAGAGTTTTTGTAACGTTGTTCGATGCCAAACATCTTTTATCGCCTTTATTATGGAATATGTTCTACAGGGAAGTGGAGATATCCGACTGTATGCAAACTTTGTTCAGGGGCAATTCACTAGGAAGCAAAATTATGGCTTTCTGCTTCAAAATATATGGTGCAAGTTATCTGCAAACACTTTTGGAACCTTTGATACAACCACTGCTAGACGAACCTTTTCAGAGCTTTGAAGTTGACCCAGCCAGGTTAGATGCCAATGAAGATATCGAGGAAAATAGACGGAACCTTATTGAATTAACCCAGAGAGTTTTTGATGCCATTATTTGTTCTGCAGATAGATTCCCCCCGCAGCTACGATCAATGTGCCACTGTCTTTATCAAGTATTAAGCAAAAGGTTTCCTCAGTTCCCGCAAAATAATATTGGCGCTGTAGGAACAGTGATTTTTTTGAGATTTATCAACCCAGCTATAGTTTCACCACATGAAATGGGTATTGTGAGCGACGAAGTACCGACAAACATAAGAAGAGGTTTAATGCTGATGTCCAAAATACTGCAAAATATTGCTAATCACGTAGAATTTAGTAAGGAACAACACATGTTGCCCTTTAATGATTATCTAAAAAGCCACTTCGAAACCGGCCGGAGATTTTTTATTACCATCGCCTCTGACTGCGAGACTGTTGATCAAGCTACGCATTCCATGTCATTTATATCCGATGCTAATGTTTTGGCACTCCATAGGCTTTTATGGAATCATCAAGAAAAAATTGGAGATTATCTGTCTAGTAGTCGGGATCATAGATCTGTAGGAAGGCGTCCTTTTGACAAAATGGCAACTTTGTTAGCATACCTCGGACCTCCAGAACATAAAACATTTGATTCACAGTAAGTTCATCTATTGATATAATGTTGTTTCTGAAATCCATAACCGGTGTCTATTTATTCTAGCTTGCTGTTCACAGCTAATCCAAGATGGCGCTCATTGGACATGTCTTCAACGAATTTTGAAGATTTGATGACTAGACATAACATTGACGAAAAAGAAGAATTTAAATCCATCAAATCCCTTAACATCTTTTATCAAGCTGGCACTAGCAAAGCTGGTTTCCCCGTATTTTATTATATTGCCAGGAGATTCAAGTAATATTTATTTTATTTCAGTTTTTCCATTTGATTTTTTAAATAAACAACCCTTTCAGGATGGGAGAAACTAACGGAGATTTGTTGATCTATCACGTAATATTAACTTTAAAACCCTTTTGTCACTCTCCATTTGAACTGGTGGTTGATTTTACACGAACCGGTTCAGAGAATAGGTTTAGGATTGAATGCTTACAGGGGTGGTTCTGTGTCTTACCCGAAGTAGCAATTGAAAATATTCATGCTGCTTATATTTATAATTGCAACAGTTGGGTTCGTGAATATACCAAATATCATGATCGAATATTGTACCCCCTTAAGGTAATTTTTATGAATAGTGGTATATATACAACAGAACAAATTAGTTATAATTTTCAGTTAATATTCCATCCTAGTTTCAAGTAAGCTGATAATAATATTCAGTTTTACGTTATAGGATTTCTAAGAACCCCCCGGACATCTTATGGAAAAATGGGCCGGGTCAAAATGTTTAACAATGTAAATCTGATGAAGTTTATTACCTCATGAGAAAATATGACAAAATCATTCCTGCGGCCAGTTCAAAAATAAAGTAAAGTACCATATTCTAACAATGCATTTCCGTATTAAATTGGCATTTCATAAGTTCAAAAGTAGGGTGTTATTAAATATGCATTAAATATGGTATTATTTTTGCATTGCAAACATAAAGTACACCTAAAACTGTATACATAATTTCTCTATAATACTGACTCGGACCACTCTTGCATAAGGTGCTCTGCACGGTCCTTTAAACATTTATATTGTTTGTTTATTTCCGTAATTTAGACATACATACGACCATTTTGAGATTTTATTTTAAATTAAAAACTATTATTTTGGAGCTCAACTTTCCCTATAATAATGTTTTCTAAAAATTTCTGTTGAAACTATTCGTCTTCAGATGAATTGTATTTTATTTTGATCATTGCTTTTTCATAAATACAGGTTGTTTTCTAAGTACTTTTCCTAATTTCGGGATGTGATTCCTATGAAAAATTAGGATGCGCTCGGATGGAAGTGTTAAATATAATCTTTTTCTAATTACATATTAAGCAGGTTTGGTCTTTTTTTATTTCAAACAAAAATTAAATATAACAATTTTGTTTCCAGTGCCTTTCTAAACCGGAAGTAAAATTTAAAAACCACACCCGTAAAAATTCTTTATATAAATCTAACCATTAAATTCCGCTAAAAAAATTGGGTTACATTTTTTTTAAAATCAGTTTTCTATAATTCAGTGCAGTCTCCCTCCCTTTTTTTAGTTTTTTTCAACCAATCAAGATGGAACCTTGAAATTTGGTTTAGTTAAATTGTATACTAATTCGTGGTTCTGTTTTGAAGATGACTAATTCGTCCCCAAAATGTGGGGACATTAGTATAAACCATTTCAAAATAGCTGTCATTTATTCATAAATGTGATACAACCTAAAATAGACAATAAAAATTCTTGAAATCTTAGAAAACTCAAGTATTTTATACCTCACGTGATCCCTAATAGAAATGTTCTTCACCCTATATCTGAAACATACAACTTTTATTACATATGCTCTTAAGAGCATTTCAATTTAAGATTACGTGAGGAATAAAATATTAACTGCTTTCTACATATGTAGGTTCTGTTACATCTACAAATTAAATTTTTTGATCGGCTGATTCTAACATCCCCATATTTTGGGGATAAATTAAGCTTGAAAAGACCGGTCAAAGGTTGTGCTACTCAACCACCACTTATTTTTTTAATTAAAAAAATTAAAAAACAAAACATATGTTTATAGGCTTTTTAGTGTCATAAGGAATTACACCTGATATTTCGGGCGGTACTTGAAATACCCTGTACAGATAATACATAGAATCGAACGACTGTTAAGATGGAATTTTGTTTCAGCTCTCACAATTAAATTTTCGCTAATATGTTTTTTTTTTACATAAAATGACAAAACTTAACGCTTTTTAAAAATAATTTATTTGGATACTTAAGATCCGAATACAATCTTTATTTTATAAGACTACTGATATTGACCACTTGTACAAGGTCTGTTTAGTTTAGTTAACACGTTAATTTTTTTTTATTACCGATTTTTATTCTTTATACAAAATTTTGCTTATTAAAAAAATAAGTTTGCCTAGAGAAAAATCAACCACAAAATTTTCGAGCCAACCAAATTAGGGAACCTAAAAGCATATGTTGAAATATCATTTCAGTTTTGTATGAGGTTTAGTTTTAGGTAATATTTTAATCGTTAATAAGTTGTACCAGTCTTATTTTTAAGGTAAGCAAATTTTTTTGGCTAAAATCGAAAATAAAAAGTTTTCCATCTGTTAACTAAAATTGACAAGGCGCTGTATAAGATAAAAAAATCCAGCACTATTCTAAATATTTTACTTTTATCTGAATCTTAAAGGAGTTGGATCAAAATTTTCAAACATTATATTTTCAAAAAAAAAAACATTAAAAACATCTATTGTTCGATTTATTTAAATTGGTCTTGTCACTAACGTTCTCGATTTGTATTTATTCCACTATTCGCCACTTTTCAGGGAAACCGAAAAATAATATTTCTGGACCACCCTTCTAAAATAAATGATTATATCGAGCCAGAACAGCAAAAACTTCCAGGCGCCACTCTTAGTCTGGATGAAGATTTGAAGGTTTTTCATAATGCATTAAAATTATCGCATAAGGATACTAAAGTGGCAATAAAAGTAGGACCTACAGCTATCCAAATAACTTCTGCAGAAAGAACTAAAGTTCTATCTCATTCCGTCTTTTTGAACGATGTATATTACGCTTCCGAGATCGAAGAAGTCTGTTTAGTCGATGATAATCAGTTTACTTTAACTATAGCTAATGAGAGTGGTCCTCTAAGTTTTATCCATAACGATTGTGATGCCATTGTGCAAGCCATTATCCACATAAGAAACAGATGGGAGCTCAGTCAGCCTGTAAGTATTATTCGAGAAACTTCGGGTATATATTTGAACCTCTTGGTCCCTTTAAACATATATCGGTTAAATACAAATTTACTATATACAGTGTGGCGGTAAAGTCTGGAAACCTCGAATTATATCGCAAATAAACAATTTAAAAAATGAAAACATGTCGATTTAGTTTTTAAGTTTCCCATATTTTAGTAACACTCATTTTTTCTAGGTTGATATATTTCAAAGTTATGACATATAGCTACACTTTTTAAAATGGCAACATGGGTCACGTGAAACCTCTTTTGAAAGGTATTTTCACCCGGATGTACGTCCACTAAATTTGGTGTCATTCTGTCAACTCGTTTAACATCCCTCTTATCATGTATGGGCGTATTTGAATAGGATTTATGTACTTGATACGGCCATACGTAATAAGATACCGTAAAATAAAGGGTATCTGCAATAAGCAATGTATGCAGTACATGGTTACCAGTCTGTCACGGTTGGCAGTGGTATCAGTTCGGAGGTACCTAAATTTTTTCTTCAAAAATACATTACAGAAGCAAAGGATTGAAATGCTTATGATGTATGGCTAGGAGGAACACATATTTTTGCGAACTATGTGAACTTTTCAACGCTACATATCCAGAACGCCAACCAATTTCCAAATCAACAATCAGCAAAAAAATCCGAAAGCATGTATGCAACAGATTAACCTAGGGCACGCATGCCAAAAATGTAAAATGATTTAAAACTCGTAATTCGTTAAGTATCATTAAGTTCAAATATTAATCACATTTTACTTAAAGATATTCTGCACAACAACAAAAATTTCATCTTTACCACTACGACCGCGACCCCATTTTTGTGAAATCATGCAGGAACTTTGCAACTTGGATTCGCATTTTAGTTTCAGTATTTTGTTTTCGGATTCCCCGTTAGACCCAAGAGGTCTACATTTATATTAAAAAAATCAATCTAATCTCGCAGGATCAATTTATCTGGGTTTTTGCAAAGAGATACTTTCCCTGCTTTATCTCAGCGTTATCCAGGCAATGGGCCTGGTGCACTAACACACTTGGTTCCAATAATATGGGACACAATCTCGTTACGCGGTACCTGTCAGGAAATATCACACAATGAAATATGTTTTAACAGGATGGGATGACGTGATCAAATAGCATGGTTATCTGACTTGACCCTTCGTAAGAAGTAAAGTTTGTTAGAGTTTGTAAGAGAGCCTCCACGAAAGAATCCTTAAAGGAAAGTATAAGGACAGAAATACGCCGAATTTCAGATGTATTTGTAACCAACGTATCAGAAATGCATAGATAGATTAGGATACCTTCAAGTAGTTGAAGGCCAGGTTTTTTTACGATCCCTTATAGGTTCCAAAAATAAACTCATATTCACCTACAATTTGACATGTTCATGACTATTTCTTGACAGGTAAATAAAAAAATGTGCAAATTAAAAAGCATGGAAAACAAAAAAATATTAATTTGACTACCTCCTAAATTTTATGCGATGCGATCTTCAAACGAGTTGGTGAAATGACACCAAATTTGGTAAACATACTCGGGGTGAAAATACCTTTCAAAAAAACATGATCCATGTTGCTATTTGAAAAATGTCGGTATATGGCATAAATTTGAAAGATGCTAACATATAAATAAATGAGTGTTACCAAAATATGGGAAACTTAAAAACTAAATCGACGTCTTTTCATATTTTCTGAAATATTTCCGATATAATTCGAAGTTTCCAGACGTTATTGCCGCATTGTCTAAATAAAACCTCTAAATAATTGAATGGCAAATCCAGCGAAACCAGTGCAAAGAAATCTCTGGTTGGCATCCTAATCGCTATTCAGAACTCCATTCCCTCTAAATTTATCCATACCTCTGCACCTGTAGGGTAAGTTTATGTAAAGATTGGTTCGGGATATTATCATTCATGGCTGAACTTACTAACCTAACCGTCCAAAAAGATCATTCACAAAAACTACAACTTTGTTCTCAGTGTTCTAGCCTTTCCAGGCAATGTTATAAGAACCTTGTTCAAAATGTTGAATTTTCCCTTTAAAATTATGTAATTATTTTTGGGATTTTTAAAAGTGAATCAAATGACTTGTGTAATGTTATATCTGAATGTGCACAAACAATTTCTCTGATTGATAAAAATAGATATAATTAGTCAATTTCCAACTCAGATATATATATACATGGAACTGAATAGTTTAAATCTCCATAGATATGTAGATATTATCTACCTCATTCTATTGAATAACTATTCCTTTATTCTTGCAAGATCCTTGAACATTATATTAATGAATCATTGAATCATGATCTCTTTCCAAAATTTTGGAAATCCTGTTCTGTACTTCCAATAAGGGAGTATAAATGTTATTCCAAACATGTTTAAGAAAGTTGTCACTACGCTGTTACATCTGTGTAAATCCACTCACACAATACATTTTTGATGCCCAGGACACGTTTTATGCACATTTCACTAAAGCATTCGACAGAGTTTTCCACAAAGTATTATTCAGCAAACGTGAAACATCTGGTTAGATGCTTAACCTGGATTGGGTGTTACTTTTCTGACACATGCAGACAGTCAACTTCTTTTCTTACGAAGTTATAGTCCTTTCTGAGGTCCCCTAAGAGCAATGATAATACATCTGAAAAGATTGCCTAGTTCTTCAATTCTTTGATTGGTGTTACTAGAGGTTCTCGGATGCATAACATTTCCACTGGAACGAATAGAATATATATTTATCATATTTCTCCATGTCAAGTAAAAACAATTTTATTTCTATGAATCTAACTTGCATTAGCATTGCCTTTACTACTTCCTGTAACTATAGTAAGATTTAACGATATACGTTTAAAGTGACCAGCCATCATTTGAAATATCATTAATATATTCTATTTTCTAAGTAACTTAAATCGTTTAGCATGTATATCTGCAATTATCTGAATGCCAAAATAAAAAATGAAAAATTCAAAAGCCATTTATAGCTGGAAAATTGCTTTGATATCCCTTTTCTATACAATAGCTTCAAAATATTGTATACGTTTTTTCAGCTATCTGTAACTGAGCTGTATAAATTTAATTTAAAACTTACAGCTTCCTTAGGCAATAGAATGTATTAATGTATTTTTTACTTTTATGCTACTTTCGGTAAGCCACAGAACCATCAATGGAAGTATATCAGGCCCAAACTAATTCTGTTTTCAGGTCCGTGTAAATGTAATGTAAGTTTACATACAACGTGAGTTAAAAACAAGCTCAAAAAACCATCTGACAACTTTTAAATGAAATGAATTCTAATTGTAGTACGAAATATTTCACGGCTGGAGTCAACTAAGAAATCATGGTTTTCTTGAGTTTAGAACGTGTTAAATTGAAATTATTTTCTGACGTTTCGCCTGCAGTTGTACAAGGCATCTTCAGGGATCTTCACTCCGTGAGATCTAAAATACTGAATAAGTCCCGGTGAGCAGAGTTTTCGGGTATTTATACCTGACCTGTGGTCACCGACGCGAGACTCACTACAGTCTTAATGAAGCACGTAGCAGTGAGTATACAAACTACAAAACCTAGTAAATAAACTACTACCTATTATAAGGGGTAATAGTAAAAAGTTTCGATGTATTAAAAACAAACCTAATACATTTCTTCTGTTTGTTATGATAACAGGTAGAACTTAACATCCTTCCCAATAGGCTACTTGATCCAGCTAGTTCGTTAATAATATCCTCATTATCAATTTCGCAAAGGATCTCTCTTTCTATGTTCATAATTATGAACGATTCCAAGTGTTCATCACTTAAAGAATTTCGAAGTCTGTGTTTGATATATTTTAAAATTGAAAAACTACGTTCTCAAGATACTTGTGTAACAGGTAATGTTAAAATAAATTGGTCAGCTAAGGATAAGTACGGGTATGCATTTTGAAAGATGTTATATTTAACTATGGCGAGATATCAACAATGTACGCAGTTTTTACACTCCACTCCACGTTGATATTTATTTCCTAAATTGATTTCATCTAAACTATCCTCATCAGTTGAAATTCCCGATTTTATAAATGGGCCAATTCCTTATAAAATTATTTAATTCTTTTATTTTTGATGGTTTGATTTCTTCATCGAATTGTCTAAGTTTAATTCAAGTATTTTTTAAGCTATTTTCGGGTACACACATTAGGTCAGGAAAATTAATTGGATTAAATATTGCCATATCTGAGCATAGAGACATATTTTTTTTTCATATCGTTTTTCAGTTGATGTAATAGCATTGTCCATTATAATATAAAATACATCGATTTTGAATTTTTCTTTTGTATTACGAACAGCCTTATTTGAACACTTTTCATTGGAATGCTTTTTTACTTTTCTGATTCTATTAACCTGGAATTCACCTTCAATATCAAAATTGATACCTGGTATTGATCATAAAATTTGATTTTAATAAATCTAAGCCTTTAGTTTGTAGGTACCTTGAGAGTGGGCCAGTAATTGAAAATATTTTCAAAAATACTTGATATAGGAAAATAATTTCATACTTGAAATTTTAAATTTTCAGCAGTAGAACGAATGTCAGGCTTTAAATCCAAGTGTTTTGAAATACTGGACAATGCTTCTAGAATATCTAAGTACAACTACCTTGTTTGTTCAATAACCCACAATTTTCCATGTTTCTGGTCATGAGAAGTGGAAGACCAAATATCCATTCTCTTATGGGATGAACAACGAAGATGCTTTTAGATTCCCCCTAAAAATATCACTTAGCACGAGGTTCAAAATATGACCAGAGCACCAAATATGTATATGTTCTTTATTTCGATTTTGCAGCTTAGTTGCAAAACCATTATATTTCTCCTGCATATTTGCCGCTCCGTCTGTGCAATCAGATATGCAGAGATTTGAGTGTAGGCCGTTTTTCTCCAAAACATGGTCGAAAATATCAAGAGAGCCTTGGCCACTAGTATCATGACATGAAATCATTGCAAGCAGCCTCTCAAAAACCTGACCCTGATAAACATACCTGCAAGAAGACAATAATTATTATTTGATAAAAAATAGACTACAAACAGCCCCCTCATTCGTTAATTAAGTTTCATCGAATACTTTATTACGAATTATCATTACATACATAATTGAAGATAATAGTTAAAATATAGATAGTAGGTACATTCATTATCATATGTACAGCGTGATTCAAAGTGGATGGACTATTAGAAGTATATGGAGAATGGCAATTCCGACCATTTTAAAATTTGGCAACGTTGAATAAGAGTAAAAAGTGTATCATTCTAAAATATTTTCATAAATGCGGTGTTGCAGATTTTAGGTAAAGCTGATAACGTCTCTGTTATGTTAAATGGAACCCCTATATATTTTTCAATGTTTAAAATTGTTATAAAATCTAATGAAATTTGATGTATCAAGTTGCATTCTAAGTTCCAATGTTTTTGAGATATTGAAACTTGAAAATCTACCTTTTTGTATGTGTGATGCTATAAAATCCAAACGATTTTAGATAGGGAAAAACGGTTTTCACTTTCCTGTCTTAATTTTCCAAGATGTAATTTTCTGATATAAATTGTAGATGCTGTCGTTTGTCATCTTTTTAAAAAAATTTGACATGAATGAAATGTTCGACAGCTTTTAAAATGTTAAGATAGAAAATTGAAAACCATTTTCCTTTATCTTAAACCGTTTTGATTTTATAGCACGTCAAAGATGCAAAAATGTCGATTTTCAAACGTCAATATCTCCGAAACCATTGAAGTTAGAAAAAATACACAGACGGTGATTCCCAGAAGTTCTATGCTAGAGATAAATTGCATAATAAATATTGATTTAATATAATTGACTGACATAACTGATTGAATGAATTTTTTAAGATATAGTGGATTTCGTGATTAACAATAAGTAGCAAAATGATTTATTTTATATAAATCAGATAGACCGGGCGTTCGGCCCACAGGGCATTTGCCCCGTTGCCCGGTGGTCACATCCGCCCCATTTCTCTTCGCGATATTCCTGCGGCTCCACGCCAGAAGTCCAAGCTTCGGTCGTTTAACGCCCACATTCTTTATTTTTCAAGGTACTCTTTATGAGCAAACCTCGGTCGCTGCAATGGGATCTTCGTTATCTTCTGTGGTAGCGAACATCATTATGGAGGCTTTCGAGGAAATTGATCTAAGCTCTGCCCCTT
Organism: Kuschelorhynchus macadamiae; assembly: GCA_030620095.1. Taxonomy (NCBI): domain Eukaryota; kingdom Metazoa; phylum Arthropoda; class Insecta; order Coleoptera; family Curculionidae; genus Kuschelorhynchus; species Kuschelorhynchus macadamiae. Next base: position 357,576 of record JAUTXW010004250.1, read on the forward strand.
TACAACCAAAATATTCCTTGATGTGTTAGTATGAAAGAAAGAGAAGGTCATTCTGTTTACAGGAAACCGACATATACGAATAGGCATTTAAAGTTTAGCTCTCACCATCGCCCATTTCAGGAATAGTCGATTATCAATTTATTAATCTCTAGAGCTCTGTCAATATGTGACGCAAATCCAATTTCGAATGAGACAGAATTGACAGACCAGTATTGGATGGTCAACCATCAAGTAGGGCAGTTTTACCTTTTATTCAGGGTACTACAGCTAAAATTGCAAGAATTCTAAGGAGGTTTAACATTCGCCCAATCTTTAACATGCACAAAAGATTGGGCAATGCTTAAGATGGGAGAAAAATGTAATTCCTTTGCAAATAGAACGAGTTTATAAAATTACCTGTTCCTGCGGTAAAATGTATATAGGAGGTCCTGGACGGTCTGTGTCCATTAGACTTAAGGAGCATGAAAGATGTATAAGTAAGAAACAAATTGTTCAATCCGCAGTCGGTAAACATCAATCAATCAACACGTGATTAATGTAAAAGATACCAAGGTTCTTGCATGTCTCCAGATATTATAAAAGGTAGATTAGAGAGTCTATTGAAATAATCAGGCACCCGAAAATTTTAATAGAGACGCGGGTTACGTGCTGCATCATGCGTGGTAATCTATCATCACAGTGAGTAACGCGTCGGTGAGCACAGGCCAGGTATAAATACCAAAATTTTGCTCACCGGAGTTCATCTTGTGCAGTAAAGGTCCCTGAATATGCCTCATACAACCACAGGCGAAACGTTGGAAAGTAATTCTAATTAAATAATAATAATAACACGTCTTTATTAAATACAATTACATATAGGCGATAATTTACCTGTTATAAAGCTATTCTTATATATAACCTATGTATAAAGGACTTTCCATAAAAATAAAGTTATTGACACCGCAATATAGAGAAAATGTTGAGTTTAATATATGTATTCTATAAACACTAACCGACCCGCCAGAAAACAGCCACCTATACGAAATTTGCACGAGAACAATGTGCCCAGGATATGTATGAGATAAAAAAGTACGACTAGTTATGTACCGCTTATGAAATCATGCAAATACTTCAACCTAACTCTCTTTTTAAATGTTACTAGAGTTAGATTTGACACGGTCTTAACCCAAGAACCATGATTTCTTAGTCTAATTGCAGTGTTTACATAGAAATATATTTGGTTTTTAGGGAAATGTAATTTTCTTACGGTTGTATGTAATTTTTCCAGGTAGAGAGTTTTTGTAAAGTAAAAATTGGTATAAAATAAGCTACAAAAAGCGACTTTTAAAATTTTAGGACACTGTTACTGTACACCAAAAAATACGACCGAAAGATGTACCAGGAACTTTATTGAACATGGCATTACTAAATCTAGGAGTCCACGATCCTATGTTGCGAACAGCTGCCTATAATCTTCTCTGTGCTTTGACGGCAACATTTGATTTGAAAATTGAAGGACAACTTTTAGAAACTCAAGGCCTGTGTATTCCATCGAACAACACTCTTTTTATAAAATCTGTATCGGAGAAATTGGCAACAAACGAACCCCATCTAACACTGGAGTTTCTGGAAGAATGTATTCAAGGATTTCGTGTATCCAGTATCGAATTGAAGCATTTATGTTTAGAATATATGACTCCGTGGCTTCCAAACTTAGTGAAATTTTGCAAACCCACGGACGACTATAAGAGGTACAAAAAAGTTGGTGAAATATTGGAGAAGCTGATCGTTCTTACTATAAAAGAAACTGAAATGTACCCTTCTGTGCAAGCTAAAATATGGGGAACCCTTGGACAAGTACCTGAACTAATAGATATTATTTTAGATTCATTTCTTAGTTGCTCAGCTAGTGATGGGCATAGCCCTCTAATGGTGGAGGTACTAGCCGACACCACTGTCGCATTAGCATCAGCCAATATCCAGCTTGTTGCTAAGAAGACTATCGCCAGATTTTTTAAAGTCATCCGGAGCCTAACTACATTGCAAATCGAGGTAAGGATTGTCGCATTTGGTGTATATTAATGATGTAACTCTAGGTTTAATTTTCGATTTACAATATCATCACAATATTAAATACAAGCAGTAAACAATCTTCCGTTCTAAACTCACCGACAAGAAACCGGTACCCCAAAATTTTGGGCAATTGATGTTTCAAAACTTTTTTACTTTCGATGCATTTTTTATATTTTTTTGCCAGTTTATTTTAAAAAAATGCAATTTCGGTTGCTTGGATGAATTCCAACCAGGGTCAAAGAAGAAATTACTTGATTTTATTCGAAAATACTTCAACATACTTGACAAAAAGTCAGATGTCTAAAAAAAGTTTTGTTTATTTTGATTTAGTTCATCATCATCTTATTTTATTTAGGATCTACGCATTTTTAAATCTGTAGCTGCAGTAACGGCTTCGAGTCTTCATGACATTGAATGAAAAAGGTTTGTATTTTTTCTTGAGGAATAGTTTGATATTTCTCACTTAATGCTATCCTTAGTTTTGGTAGGGTTATTGGTCGAACACGGTGATGAAAAACGAATTCTGTTAGTTCATCCCAAAAAATCGCTGCGAACTCCAACCTCATCAATAAAACTCGATCACTACTTATGCAATATGTGGTCTAGCATTATCCTGCATTGTTTCTCATTGAAAGCGGGAAATGGCTTAACAGCTTCATGAAGTATATCTTCAATATATATTCGGATATTTAGGGTTCCACTTTCAACAAATATAAAGTTAGTACGCTCCTCACTACAAACTCACTTCCAAACCATAACGTATCCACCATAAAACGAGAATTGCTCAGGTATGGTGCAGTCTGCAAACCTTTCATTGAGTCTTCTGTAAACTAGATCCCGACTATCCGGTGACCGCAGGCAGAGTCTCGATTCATCCATAAACAGTACTTACACCATTGTTTTACTGTCCAATTTAGAGCTTGCAAAGTCGCGACTGTCTATGGCGAGGAAGTAGATGAGACCCAGTCGCCGGCTTACGCTTTTAATCTTCTTCATGTGGTTATTTCAGCAGTTCTTTTGAGATCCTTGAGATTGGTAAAACAATCAAAAGGATCGGATTAAAAACAAGTTATGAAACATCAAACTTTATCAAAATGGTGGAATGCCGTTTTTTTGTTGGTGAGTGAGTTTTTTTAATTACATTGCAATACGTTTTAGTTCAGGTGTTTCCAAAAAAAAGTAAGTTTTTGACATATTTGTCTATCCTTCCAGCAAGTGTCTAATTCTCTTTCTAATTGCTCCCTCTGTATAACGACTACTTGGTTGTTTTTTTTTGGTGGATTAAGATTGGAAAAACTATTTACAGTTTTTAAATTATTATTGATATAATTTCAAGCAGCTATATGATATGACATATCTCTGAATATGAATATTTGTGGTTACAAGCTGGCCATTGCAAATGGCGCCCAAGATCAAATAAATCTAATTACCGTACAGTAAAGTTATTATCTGGGCAATAAGATAACGTACATTTTAAAACATCTTTAAATATTCTGTAAAATTACTTTACTAGCGAAAAATTATCTACTTTTGTCGTTCAAAAATAAAAAATCAGGGACATAAATAACTATTGTCTTAATTGTACTGCCCATTTTTTAAAACGTATAATTTTGAAGTGAAAATGAAAATTGGAAAAGCCTGTCACACATTATTTTTCAATTTCAAAAAATATTGTAATATTACGTCATGATATGCCGAGAGAGATAAAATGTTGATTTTATACCATAATCTAACATGTATAATAGGAATCTTAAGACGAAGTGTTTAGATATAATTGCGGTAGTGGCTCGCGAGTGAAAAAATTTTACACTTGATACAATCTTGAAGTCTTAGTGTCAGTTCCATCACAGTATGGTCCAATATTTCATAAAAAGGGTTCTGTACTTTGCCCTAATTTCTTCAGGTGAAAGGCTAGCAAGCTGACGTTTGGAATGATTTATTTCTGTAATAGAGTTTGCCTTTTCAAATATTTTATTTAAAAAAAAACATTTCTTTTTTTGCCGAGCTTCTCACGACAGCGTTTTTTATTGGAGATGCAAAAATTAATGTCGAGCTATTTTTTTTTTTTGAAGAATGTCAATCCGTGATGAAGAAATAAGGAAATTAGAAAACAGGAAAATACATCGAATTTATTATTATAGGAAATGGCAAAAATGCGACATTTCGAAATGCTTTTTAAGCTTTGGTACATCACAAGGTTAAGACGTTGCGCAAGACATTGTACAAATACAGTCTGGGGAGCTTTTTCTTTTATTATTTTTTTGAAGCTCATTTAGATGCCCAGACATCACACTTGCACCATCGTTACATTGCCCTATTGCCTATATTTATAGTCAAATCGGTCCAAAATTTAATTTAATGGAGAATATAAATTATCCGACAAATATCCACTGATCAAACGGAACGACGACACGTAGCTGTAGTATACGGCCGCAGTGATTCTCCGAGAGCGTTACTTCGGCGACGGTTGACATTATTCTCCCATGCGCCGGACGTCATCGCGTACGCGTTGTCATGCAAGGGGGTAGGAGAGCCGTGCAAAAAACGCAGCACTTCTCCAAAAGTCGAAGCGATTTCTGCTACGGGTACGTTGTTTTAATAAAGTTCGAAAAATAGAAAAAAAGGCGCCAACATTTAAGTAAAATATTTATTTGAGATGTACAGCTTGTTTTTTTGCAAATTAGGTGAATATATGAATGTACAAACTAGAAAGATAAGATATATACAATAAATATTTTAGATGTTTATTTGTTTATTTTTTCTGATGAAGTAGCACATCACCTATTTCACCTCAATAGTTAAAAGCAGAGAAAAACCCACCACTAGTCACGGAGCTTGAGAGTGAGAGAGAGATAAAGCTCGCCAAACATTGGACGTTTCACTACTCGGCTTGCTGGAAATACTGTTGTTATATTCAATGAATGCTGCTTCTTTGAATTTACTTTTTCTCCTGTGCTGTTCTTTGTGTATAATTTTGGCATCGACCCATTGTATTATACAGTATTTAGATCAAGAATGCTCGATAATATTCTCTTCTCTCTACGTGTGTTTTCGGTGTTCAGAAATTCTCACATCAAGAGGTCTTTTCGTTTGTAAATTTTTTGCATATAAAAGCAATTTTTTCCTTTATAGGGTTACTTTAAGAGGGCGAAACAGCTCCTTAAAAAAACCTAGCGGGGTAAAGTAGCTTTTTTAAAACTTAAATACTTGTTTTATTTCAGTAACTATTAATATTGTTAGAAAACGGGAAAACACATCGAATTTATATTTTTTGCACATAAACCTCAGTGCTGTCTCATAAATATTGTGTTTTTAATTTTAATATTCTGATTTAATTTAAAAATACTGTACATTGACTGCGAATTTAATATTCTGATTTAATTTAAAAATACTGTACATTGACTGCGAAAAACAGTCGGGGCATGGATATTTTTTTTCGTATTCTAGGGATACGTAAAGTTTTACTGTACCACATCACCAAGTTTGAAACTTTAATTTTTAATACAGGACGAATAAAAAGATATACACTTTAAACCATAACTTAGAAATATGGTTAATTAAAACTACACTTGGGCATTGAACATTTTTGAATACCTAGAGATGTAACTTCCCTAAACAGTGTTGCCAAATTTACTAATGTATTTGTGTTACTATTTTTTATTACTTGGTATAGGTATCAAGTAAAAAGATGCTAATTTCAGAACTACTGTATACCATCATAATGTTTAAACATTTGCAGTTTTAATATAGGAAGGATGAAATGATTTCCAAATTTGCTCACACGTATTTCGAACGAAATCAGTGTTGCCCATCTAAAAGTCAATAAACAACTACTCGTAAGATTTTTTGACGTTGTCAACTTAACTACAAAAAGTTAAAAATGCCAAGAATTTCTTTAAACCGAGGTCGTATCATCGGTTTAGTGGAGAGCGATATAAGTCAGAGGAATATGGCGTAAATAACAGGGGTTATCCAGAGTGATGTCTCTCGAATTTATTCCAGATATATTGAGACTGGTTCATTTGAAAATAGACTTAGAAGGCATTGAAATCGCAAGACCACAGCAAATCAAGATCGTTTTATTAGAATAATGGCAAGGAGGAATCCAACAACATCAACAGTTATAAAGGAACAAATTTGGCAGCACATTACATCGAGGTATCAATGCAAACAATTCGAAGACGACCATATGAAATACGCCTGAGAAACAGAAGGCCCCTGTGAGTTCTTAAACTTACACAGTTGCAGAAACGGACAAGGTTAAATTGGTGTATCGAATATCGCCATTGGAACATTAATCGATGGACAAATGTAATATTTTTCGATGAAACCAGAATTGGTTTAATGTCCGATGACCGACGGGTTCACGTTTGGCGAGTTCTAGGATGAGAAGCCAGGGCTGCCAACTATAGAGAAGTGCACCATATGAAGGCGGTACAACCATGTCCTGGGGTGGGATAATGTGGAATAATAAAACGCCCTTGATATCTATACCCAGAACGATGACTGGTCAAATTACATAGTACATATCTTGAACCCGGTTGTTCGTATGTGGCGGGGTGCTGGATGATAATGCTACCGCATATAGGACAAGAGCAGTGATCGAATATGGACTGGGCTTCGCGGTCGCCGGACATAAATCCAATCGAAAATGCTTGGGATATATTGGGAAGACGCGCAAGGAAAAGAAATACATTTTTTGCGGGTTTTACCAATCTTATTGAAGCCGCTGTGTACGAATGGAATGCAATTCCACACCATCATATAAACAACCTAATTGAAAGCCTCCCAAGAAAAATTGAGCAACGCATTAGAGCTGGTGGATAATTGAACTTAGCAACACTGTTCAAGGAAATTAAAATTAGGAGTACATCTATACAGTCTTGTAAAGTAATCCTTATTGTAAACATCGTTTGTGAGTGTGTGTATTGTAATCCCTAAAATATTCGATTTTCTTGCCGCAATTTTGATTGTGAATTTATAATGGTTCGTGGGCATACGAGTGCGGAAGCGTGTGAGCAATCGCAAAAGTTTGAAACGTTCTTAAGAAGTGAAAGTACGAAGGAAATTTTAAAAGCCCAGTTTGTCGATATCCTTTCTGAAATCCGGGATCAGCTCGACCAGGTGAAACAAGTCATTGCAGAGCAGAATACGGTTATTGAACAACAAGCAGCACTAATTAAGCAATTATCTGATAAAAATCAGTCACAAAATTGTGAAGACATTAGTAATATTCAGCAAAATCGTCGCCGTTTGCGTAGCACAAGAACCGAAATTTCAGATGGAAAAAACGCTAATCCGAATAAAGAGAGTTATACCACTGACAACGAAACAACCGTAAACAATATCGTTCCGCCAGTCAACAATGTGAACAGTTTGGCTTCGACGTCGTCACGCAGTGGTCGGGTCAACCAAATCGGAGGTCAAGACGGGCGTCAACCGAAACTAAATGTGGTTAAGGGATCTAAACAGATTTCAGGTGAGCAGCTTGGAACTGCCCTTCAGGCCGCTATAATTCCAACGCCGGAAAAAATAAATATTCATGTTTTCCGTCTTTCTTTAAGTGTTACTGAGAATTCGTTGAATATGTATCTGAAGCAGGCTTTTCCATCGAGGTCTTTTAAGGTGGAAAAACTTAATTCCAGATGCGATTGGTATACTTCTTTTAAAGTTGAGGTGGATTATGAAATACATAAATCTCTCCTGACACCGGAGTTTTGGCCGGAAGGCGTATATGTGCGAAAATTTGTGACAGGTAAAAATTTTTTAGCCAAACTTCCGACTCGTCAGGGAAACTTGGAGCCGAAGGTAGGCAATCAAACATAAAAATCATTTATCAAAATGTCCGAGGTTTAAAATCAAAATCGCAGCAGTTCTTCTTGAACTCGCATACAGCTGATTGTGACATAATTGTTTAATCCGAAACATGGTTAGACTCTGATTATTTGAGTAGTGAGTTGTTTGATGAAAGTTTTATTGTGTATAGATGTGATAGAAACTTAATTAGTTCTGGAAAAAAATCTGGTGGTGGAGTTTTAATTGCCGTTCGTAAAAATATCTTTTCTTTAGACTTGAATGAAAATTACTCCAATGGAAATTTTGAAGTCAGATGTGTTAAAATATTTTGTAAAAATAAGAGCATTTTAGTGATAGCTGTATATATACCACCATCCTGTGAGATGGGTATTCATGAGGAACTTCATATCTATTTAGAAACTCTTATACAAGGATCTGATAATAACTATTTAATAATAGGCGATTTTAATATTTCCCAATTTTGTCAATCAAATTCTAATATTAGATTAGTTAATCAAATGCAAAATTTTATGTCATTTCTTAATTTAACTCAACAAAATACGATCAAAAACAAAAATGGTGTATTGTTGGACCTAGTACTTTACAATTCCAACCTCTGTAAAGTCGAAAGGTATAATTCTCCACTATTAAGCGAGGATCCACATCACCCAACTTTACTTATTAAAATTAGTTGTAAACGTGAAATTGGTGACTGTGCACTTAACAATGCTCAACAATATAATTTTAAGAAGGCGAATTTCTTACTCTTATTTACATTAATACGTGATACTGATTGGGACATCCTTAGGCGGTTTGAATATGATGTGAATGTTTATGTGGATAAATTTTATGATTTAATAAAGTCATTAATGGATCAAGCTGTTCCAAAAATCAAATATTCAAATAGGTACCCAAAGTGGTATAACAGAGAAATTATCTCAGATCTGAAACGTAAATACCATTATCTTAAATTGTATAAAAATTATCATAAGTTAAAATATAAACAAAAATATGAATGTATAAGGGATAGTGTAGCCATAAAAATAAAATCTGCATACTCTGTTTATTTAAAGGAATGTGAAAATGACATTGGAATAAATCCTAAAAGTTTTTGGAAATATGTTAATTATAAAAAAGGCAACTCCACTATTCCGGGTTTAATGAACTTAAACGATCGATGGCTAAGGGGTGGCAAAGACATCGCGGATGGCTTTGCAGAGTTTTTTCTCCACATTTACGAGTTTTGACAGCTTTTTGACATTGTTTGAGGATTTTTATCAAGGAAAAAATTTTATCAATAGTTTGCTCTCACTTAACTCATTTGACGACAACGAAATAATAAATACTGCTAAAAAAATTAAATCCAACTCAATGGGCCCTGATGGAATCCCAGGGTATATTTTTAGAGCATGTATGGGGGAACGCATAATTCCACTGAAAACAATTTTTAATTTGAGTTTAAATACGGGTACTTTTCCAACTATATGGAAAAAATCTAAAATTTGTCCAATTTTCAAGTCAGGCAATAAAAGTAATATCGAAAACTATAGAGCGATTTCCATCTTAAGTTTTCCGGCCAAACTATTTGAATCATTGATATACAATAATTTATTTAATCATGTAAAATTAGTTCTGTCTAGCCAACAGCACGGATTTTTTCCGTTACGCTCTACAATCTCTAACCTAACTTATATGAGTCAATATTTAACCAATTCTATGGATAATAAACAACAGGTTGATGCTGTCTACACGGATCTAAGCAAGGCATTTGATCGTTTAAGCCATTCCAAGCTAATTATAAAGCTTAGATTGTATGGTTTGTCAGATAACCTAATTAATTTATTTTCTACGTATTTAAAGGATCGTGAAATGTACGTAAATATTAATAATTTTAATTCTCATGTATTTGGTAATAATTCAGGTGTTCCACAGGGAAGCAACTTGGGGCCGCTTCTATTTTCAATTTATTTTAATGATGTGGTAGAATGTGTTAAGAATTCGGAGGTACTTCTATATGCTGACGACCTTAAGCTGTTCCGAATTTTCTGACTGCTCCTTGCTACAAAAGGACCATGAA